>CAMXCT020006496.1:183231-420251 GCA_947184155.2 Cladocopium goreaui
CCTTCGATTATCTATACCCCGAATTACCCTGAGCTTTGCACACTTCAGTTCCATCATCTGCAACGAGAAATCCAAAACCTTTCTCTTCTTTCCATGCTTTCACCTGGCGCAGCGAGACGGCCTGTACTTCTGGGTTGCGAGCGGAACTTTTTCAACGTCTTGCTTCTTTGCAGCACCTGTAAGGTTGCAAGGCTGCCCCCAACCGGCCCAGTCCTTGCCATGCAATTGCACGTTGGCCTGCAAATTCCCAGAGCCTGCAAGTTGTGCACCACATTGTCGCAAATGTACATATTGTACATGACATTTCGACTAAGGAAACGATATCGTCACATATTACCAAACTAATGGCTAAAAAAACACCACCAAATTCGGCAAGCATTGGCCTTCGCCATTTGCATCTGCAGCTTGCAGTGATGGAACTTGTGCTGGGGGTGGAGGATTGATCTCAGGCGCCCTGGCCAACATCTGGATGCTCATGCTGCATATATCAATGCATATCACATCATGTCATTCTAGATTTCGACCATGCAACTCACAATGCGCGCCTCTGATACCCAAGGTCAGCCCCAGAAGCGTCCGGCACAGCGGAAACGTCTACGGAAGATTCCATTTCGCTGCCGCTCAATCCGGGGCAGAAATGCTGTGTGAGTCCAATGTGGTGATTGGAATGAATTCAGCGCCCGGTCAAACTCCCATCGTCTATGTTGTGTTGCATGACTTTGCATCGATCTGAGCAAAAAAACACAAATGTGGAGAACTTTTACTAAGATCATGCGTATCCTGTAAAATCTACAAGCACAATCTGAACCTGGACTTGGCCCGCATGCATTACTCAGATGATAAACATGACACATGTTCCACAACCTTGAGCCAATTAAGTACCTCAGTCGAATAAATGAAAAAATGGACTTGGAAAAATGGGGGGCAAACTGATTGAAATCAACCGAATCAGTTTGAGTTTCACTATCTGGACATTAGTGGTCACAGTCGCCATATCGAGTCCCTACATTCTAATTTTTTAAATACTGGTCTGCGCACGAAGATCAAATTTGTCTGCGCGGAGTTTCAGTTTGAACGACTGTAGGTGATTGTGTGCTGTGTTAATGTTTCTCACCGGGCAGCAGGCATGAACAAAAGAAACAACGAAAACCATCGACCTTCTAGTATCTAGTAGCCGAGTAATGAACGATCACGTGAACAATCAATTGGTCATCGTGACTGCGATGGCCCATGAATGTCCATGGTGACAATAACCATCAATAGCCAACAGTGACCTCTGCTGTTGTCGTTACTGTATCTGTATCTCCCTCAAACCGCAAAACTGGCCCTAAACCCAGCAAAGCAACTCCAGTTTGCTTCGTATGCAAACTGCAACGTAAGGAGTGCCTTTATTGCTTCAGATTTCCAGGCTTGGCGCACTTCAGAATCTGATGATGGAAAAGCAACTATGTAATGGTGTGAATGGTGTAGTTTTGAGTTTTGGCAATGTTTTAGTTGGCATCGTGACCACTCCTGACCGTGCTACGAATACCAGTGGTTTGTCGCGCCGTGGCTGGACTGTCCCAGCGTTTCGTGATGCAAATGCACTGTGAATTTGTGGGGCCAGTTCATACCAAGGGCTAATCAATGTAATTTCTTGAAGGTGCAAGGTTTGATAGGAATATTCATGCTGATAGGGATGGGTAAGCGCCAATTTGGCATCATTCAGATTCGCGCTATCTCATTCAAATATATTCGAGCACATTTGGGTTGAACAAGTCTTTCGCACGGCCCCGGGAAAGATCAAACAAACATGCGTGGTTGCACAGTCTTGCTTAGCATGTTGTTGAACAAGTTTGGTTTTGTTTGGTATGTTTATCCGCATGTTGTTGCATTTTGCCGCATTTGTATCCATTTATTTGAACAAATTATTTTTTGAATGCCGTGGGTATCGTGGGCGGTTTTACTTGGACATATCCAATGTAGTTGTTTGTTTTCACAATGTTGACGGGAAACAACAAAACGTACTAATTGCAGACTATGCGCTGAATTAGATGAACAAAGAACGACAACTCAGAAAAAGGACGCGTACGGAAACGAATCAAATTTTGGCAAAAATAAAGGCAACTACTGTGTGATGAGTAGCCCCTGCACGAGACCCCAATCCACATTTCACGCAACATGAGAAACCCACAATAATGCCAGCAAAAAATCAAAACATACTTCGGTTCCGACTTGCATAATCTAATTGAATAGTTGGATGCCGATTGTGGAAACAACATCGCGCTGTGCCGATCCAACATCGTTTGCGATGAGACAAGCTTGCATGCAAATGGGTTTGAGGATGATCAAACAACCCTATGATGCGTCCGCAGAAGTTATTCCTATACACATGGTAGGTTTCACAGATGCTTGAGGGAACTGACCTTATATAAGGCCATCCTGGGGCATTCCATTTCTTCAGCATCCGGTTGGATCCTACAGCCCTTGCTGTTGAAAGTTCAAAGCCACAGCGGTGTGCAAAGAAAAGGGCTGGGGCTTGCCAAAGTGGGCGGGTGATCTTGAGCAGCAGAAACATTGTGTATCATTGTGTTGTGCAGTCAGTCCTAGTCTTAGTGCAACACTCTATGGATCCCACAGCCCTTGCTGTTGAAAGTTCGGGGCCGCAGCGGTGTGCAAAGAGAAGGGCTGGGACAATCCCAAACACCCCGCATCACCAAGCATTAGCAAAGTTGTGGCCATGCTCTCTGGGGTATATTGGTCGGTTTGAAGAATTAGGCTTTTCTTCAGAATAGCAGGAAATCGCTGACAGAGGCATTCGATTCGGCTCCTGGTCTTCAATGAAATCTTTTTGGTATTGGTCATGCACGAAGCCTCTTGAAAGTAAGCTTCTGATTGATTGATAACAATTTTCCTTTACGCCTTACGTATTCGCCAAAATGTGGCTCCGCCCGGGCGCAAGGAACTCAGTGAGCAGATTGGCTCACTAAGGGGTCCATGCACCAGCCGAACTGATGTCTGTAACTGCGCAAATCTGCGTCTCAAAGTCGCAGTCCTCCGATGCAAACTTTGAGAAGATGGCGGTGAGGAGAGCACGTCACCTGGTCTGACATTCAAAATTGCTGATTCAGCACCTGGTGCAGCATCCTCAGGCAAAATTAAGTCAGACCTCTGTGCAGCAAGAGCCTCACCAATCCTCAGCACCACTGTCCAGGTCAAAGCTATCAAAGCGGCCTCCCAGGCCCATCCTCACGGCAAACTGAGGGCAACAGTTGCCAGCATGATTGACAGCGGAAGCGCTCTGTGGTGTTCGTGTGGTTCGTCGCAAACCCAGTTGGACGCAAGATCGCAAACTGGAAAAACGTTCCTTCTCAGCGCGGGGTGTTTTGCAGTGACAGCGTTTACAATAGTTTCAGAAAAAACCACCAGACTTCCCCAACTGATACATATCCTTCCCGTAAGCAACCAGAGCATCCGAGACAGCTTCATAGTCCAGGGAATGTCTGCCAATCAACTCATGCAGAATTGTCCTGAGGTTTTCACGAGGCAAAGCATCAAGACGTCCTAGCCTAGGAGAACCCCCTCGCTTGCCCCTTGTTTGCCGCAGAATCATGCGGTCAACTTGCAATACATTCCCGGATCTCCAGGATGCTCTTTGAGTTTCACCACTTCCAGACGGCATCGTCCCCCCTAGCAGGACTACCACGAAAACAAAGCTCACCCAAAACGTATTTTGGACTATCTTACCCTTGTGCCACCCAGTCCAACTGCAAATTTAAAGGGGAGGCAAAACCGGAATGCAGCATCCACAAGGGATAGAAAAATCCAACATCCAGAGAGATTGTGAAAGGTTTGGCACAAGACAGCGAGGATGAAGAGCCGAAATCAACCAGCTGTCGCCTGTGAGAAATGATGCGAGCGCAGAGAGAGGCACTCCACCAGTCAGGAAGGAAGGCACTGACAATTCAGATGGCTTTGGCAGCGGCCCTATCTCTGATCGACGCATCTGAAGTGTTGAGCCGAAACCCGTAGGCAGGGTGGAGGTTGCCTGCTATTGTATATGCGCTAGCCCTAAGAAGGGCAGGACGCAGGCTGTGCACCGATGAGCGTCCTTTCACATGAGCTCCTTTGGCTTCTGGAGTCTAACAGGGCTGAGAACCTCCAGACTCCTCCTTCAATGGTGAGAGCTCGCAAAAGTCCAGCAACAAAACGGCCTTCAAAAATGTTGATGTGAGCTGGTCTCTGCCAGCGCCACTCTGACCCAACTTTCCACTCTGGTCGGAAGAAGGCGTCATTGTTGACAATTTTCTCAAGCCTGAGCTCAGCTCTACCGTCCTCCTCTTTGCTCCTCTGCCCCAAAGCTGCGGCAATGTGACCAGCAAGGAAGGCTGCAAGCTGGGGGTGGTAAACCGCGCTTTGTTTTGTCAGCTTTCTTTCGGTCCTGAAGTGTTTATGTCCAGCGGGGCACTTTGTGCTGAACTCTTCCATGGGCAGCCCCCACCCCAACAGCCTGAAAACTTTTCTAAGAGGACAGCCACAAGAATTTACAATAGCCTCAAAAGCACTCAATTAAAAGAAACTGCCACATGAGAGCCAAGCCATCTTTGACAAGTGCAGATGCTCAAGTAAGGCTATGACTCCATGCCTGTAGGAAAACCAAGCTTTTGCAAGCATCGAAAGGCGATAGCCCAGGGGCTGTTGGTACGATCGGCTCGATGCTGGTGAGAAGGTGGTACAAATTGGTTCACATGTTCGTGAGCCTACCCTCAAACATCATGTCGAATACCTGACAAGTTTCAGATCTTGCAGGTCATAGCGCCTGCTGCTGGATGGGTCGCTGGATGGACACACCACCAAGCCTTCTCTTGCAAATGCCTTTGAAAGATTATGAAAGTATTCCAGGCCTTCCGCACCTCTCAACTGCATCAAAGAAGAAGAAGAAGAAGAAGAAGAAGAAGAAGAAGAAGAAGTCACACCCCCAGGCAGGCCCAGCACAGTCATCAACATCCACCATCAGTTGGCCTCGGGCTAGGTCGTCAAGCATGGTAAAGGCACCCTTTCTGTGCCGTTCGAGGGTCAAACTGTTTTGAGGTGAAGGTTCCCTTTTGCATTGAGGCATCTGTTGCTCAAAGCTTCGGGTGCACGGCAGAAGTATGTCGCTGATTGCGATGACCACAGGTCCCTGCCAGAACAAACTCCTCTGCCAAACGTGCAGGGTGGGTCAGGATCTCATTCTCATCAGAAGCAAGGGCGCGGGAGATGATGGGCATGGCTGCAAGCTTGAAGGAGAGGTAGGACATGGGGATCCTCTTGGCAGCAGGAGCACTGACAGAGACAAGGCCAATGTCACGAGCCTTCTTGCCTGAAATGACCTCAGGTCCTAATCTCTGGAAGATCTCCTCACCTCTGACATTTTCTCGTCAGAACCCAAACTTTGTGCCGCTTCTGCATCACCAAGGCATCTAAGGGAAGCTGCTGCAACATTTGGTTTGGACGCAGGCTCCGTAGAAACGCCGAAATAATCATCTACCACCGCGCCTTGCCAAAGCGGACGGCACGGGAAAAGGTGGTGTTTGCGCACCCAAATCTCCTCCGCCAGCAACCCTGCTGCAGATTGCTGCAGCTAATAGATTGCAATGCCCCACCAACGCAAACTCGACTCCAAGGTGGTCTCCTTGGAAAAGACTTTTGAAACCACGATAGGCAACCTACTAGTTGGAACCCAGGCAGTTCTGGGCTTCATCCCATACTTATCACAAACCTGCTCTCCGCATGTCTCCGCCACCTCTGATTCCAACCTCTGCGTATAGTTCAGTTCAGCCAGCGCCGCTGAGCCCTCAAACTCCTCAAGCTTGCGGTCAAAATGGAGTAGGTTTGTGGCAGTTCATTCACAACTGACCCTTGCTTGGTGATAGAATTCTGTTCTGTCGGATGCACATCCAGCCTACTTGAAGCGCGTGGGGCAGTGCATGGACACCACACTGGATCCTGCTGGCAAAAAAAGGCTGATCCATCCTCGCAGGTGACGCTCGGCTCCATTCATCCACCCCACCTCCTGTCGCGAATCTGCCTGTTGACATCCACAGTTTTCTGAGCGTTAAACACTGCAGGAGAATTGCTCATGCGGATGCTCTGGAATAGTGCTAGGAGACGACGGGCGACCCGTGTCGAAGGATTGTATAAGTTCTTGGAAAGGCAGCCACAAGACTCCATCGATGAACGCTGAAAATTGGCAAATCTCAACCTGTAATTTTCCACCTGTCAGCTATGAGGTTTCTGCGTGGTACATTGGGTGCAAAAACTCCTGCTTCATCCGTTGGCTGACCAAATCGTTCCGAAACTGGAACATTAGCGTTCCTCTGATCCCTCCAACTCTTCAATCTCATCCTCCACGTCCTCCTTGGCGTAGACCACATTCCACGGCACCATTGAGTTGAATATTTTGCTTTAAGAAAATCAAGAGCAAACATCTCTTCACCAAAAGCACAAATACGATCACAATTAGGCCTGCCCCCCCAACTCATGAAAACTGCGGTGCCCGAAGAGAAAACATGTTGTATCTGTTCAACAGCCAAGCACCATGAATCACTGCCGAAGCTCGTAGGGGATGTTCTTGAGGAAATTTGATTCTCATCTTGGCTGTCTGGATACTGCGCTCAACCAAAGAAGTTCGACCTTTGGCATGCGCCTGGCTAGGTTGCAGCACTGTCTCAAGACCTTGAGGTGCTCAAATTGTTTGGGCAACAAGCATGCCCAACAAACATGCCAGCTGCTAAGTCAGGTTCGTTGTCAAACGCCAGCTCCACTTTGTCGTGGCACCCCAATTCGCCCAAAAAAACTCACAACCGCACCTCGGACAACCGATTGGGTTCTGCAGCGAAGGCTCAGCCGCAATGAACTTCGTCCATGCATCAATCATAATCAGCACATTCACAGTGCGAGAAACAGTGTCGATTCGATGTCACATTGCAAAGTTGGAAATGACTGTGCCAAGTTATCCGGAAGTATGGGCTTTTGATGATTTGATTTGCTTGTGGCCTGCATGCGCGCACTGCGTCACCTCGTGCAACTTTCTTTCCCTTGTGGTCGGTTGGGCAGGTGCATCTTGATAACGAGGGTATGGCTGCATAACCTCATATTATTCATCTCTGGCAACTTCCAAAGCTCGAAGGCGTAGAGAGGAAACATGAGCTGCACGAATGCGGTCATAGATCCTTCGCTTGGAATCAGCTGTGGAAATTTCAAAAAATCTTCCAAAGGTGCGGAAAACATCAGCTGAGTTATTGGGAGTCACCTGCACATCGTTCACGACAATGGCATTTGATGGCATCTGCTGCAGCATCTTTTTGAAACGGTGCGGCAATCTCCTGAAACCCAGGAATGATCACATCATTTCGCCCTTCATGATCACAGGATTTGTCTCCAAACCTTCCAAGGGAACATCGTCAGGATCAAGTTGTTATGGAGATTCAAGCTCATACGGTACGGTCCTTCAATGGTAGAGCCTCCAGCATCAAGCAGACCGCTAAGTGTGCCAACGTTTCTTCCTTTTTTGAAATTTGAGCACGATAACCTTTTCACCTTGGGCATAGCTCTCCAGATTTGGTATCGGATTAAAAGGATCATGAGTCATCCAAGTCCGAATGCTTGAAGCCAACCTCTACCACATACCAGCCATGATCCGCAGCTGCTGTTAACCTCTGCTGAACCAGCGTAGTTCGCAAACCAAAAGTTTCCAGCCCATGTAGGTATCGGATCAACCAGATAATCACCGACGCAACGCATGTAGGAATGTAGGGGTTGCCGTCAAGCACTTGCCATTGATTGTTTCCCCCGGTATCGGGCTTAAACTTTACTTCCAGCTTCACAACGGCCCGCACGTAGGCATGAAGTGAAATCATGCCCTCGTCCTCGGCTTGCTCAACACGACATACAAACGCTTTCATCGCCAAGCTGTCGCGTTGATAAAGCATTGGAACACGGAGTTCTTGGTCTGGGTTTCCTAGATTTGGTCCTGAACCATCATCCATGTGCTTGACACTCCATCCACTGTGATGCTGCCCGAGAAAAAGGATATTTAATTACAACCCCTCACAAAGGCGATGACACATACATGCTCCAACTCAATCTCTGTTCCGTCTCCGTCTCGTTCCGTGGCAATCACGCAGTCGCATTTCTCAATACGTGTGCGTGCCATGTTGGCCACACGGCAGCGCTGAAACATCAGAGCCGCTCCCGAAAATAACCCCCATGAGTAGCACTTACCAGTCGCACTGAAACCTCCAATGAACTAGTAAAGATTGGCAAACCACATGGTATTGAAAAGAGCCTGCGCACTGTTGAAGTTGTGGTAGAACAGGGATAACTGAGCCTGAGGAACTTGCCGGGGTCTCCAAACTGCACCTGTTGGACCATTCTGTTTGGGCATTCGCGGGCCCAATTCCAGGCAAACTTACACTGCTGGGAGTCTACGTTGCCCTTGTGCTTGCCCTTCTTACCAAAATTTTTGCCCTCCGACTTCGTCTTTCCATTCTGCCTCGCCTTTCGCTCTATTGCCACGTTCTTTGCCTCTACCTCGGCCCCTTTCAAACGCACCGGAACCAAAACTTCCATAATTCCACCAAAGTTTGCCCTTATCTTCGGGCTCATTTTTATATTTTCTTTTGCCATTACGCTCGAATTGTTCTCGAGGCTGTCCACCTCCAGAGCTCTTTAGCGACTTCAGCATTGATTCTGGTGTCCAGCTTTGTCGTCGCCCGCCATGGCCTCCTTGAGTAGCGGGGCCCCCACTGGTGGCGATGATGCTGCCAAAGTTTCGCAGTTTGACCATGGCTGTGCTGATCTTTTGGCAGCTGCCTTTGGTGGACGTGGAGAATGAACACTGAACACTTCATGAAACTCGAAAATGGATAGTGGATAGTGATGGTAGCCTCAATCGCCACTCCCGCGCTGAATGCATGATGGCCCCGGAGGCAACAATTCGAGAATTCTAGGGATAAAAAAACGTGCCACGCATGTACCGCAAACTGCGTGGAAGCCTTCGGCTACGCTGCGGAACGCCAGGTGCAAACCCGCGGTGGTGGGGGATGTCAAGATGAACGCATTGCAAGTGCAATCAACGCGGTGGAAATCAGCACAGCTGCAAGCAGCGCGAACGCAACCAACGCAAATGCAACCAACACAGATGCAAGCAGCGCAGATGATCGCAGATGCAACTAGTGCATGTGATAGCATGGCATGCGCCGTGGAAGTTGTTCATAGGGCTTAGGTCCCTATGATATTATGCAATTGGAATTAAACAGTTTCCAAAGGAGATGTGTGGCAGTGCTCGGAATGTGGCACGTGGCTTTGCAGTTTGTCAAATGATGTATTGGCATAGGTGCACGTTGAACAATCCTAGCTACATCGTTGACAGGAATTACACCCAGGAGATCCAGGTCGGATTAAATGATAATTAATTAGTTAACATTTGGCTAATGTTTTGCTGTGGATCGACAAATGAGATCAAATCAGGTGATCGAACGCATGGTTTTTTCGAAACCGTTGATGCCAACGAGATAAACGCAGCAGTCATGGAAACCCGGAACTATGGCATGAAGCAGTTCTTGGGACTCATGTCGGGGGAGAACGTAGATGAGTTGATTAGCAACCATGCTTGGTTCGCTCACCATGAGCCGCTTGGGCCTATGGAAGTGGATTGAACATACAACGTTGCCGAAAACTTCACCTTCTGTCAGGAACTCAACGAGGTTGGAGAAGGAAACAGCGGGCGTGAGAAAGGTGCGATTCGAGATGCAGTTGAAAGCATTGGTTTTCATTAGTTGTATGCCTTGTTGAATCGGCATGGAGGGCCAAGGAAACCAAACTTTTCTTCGGTAGCTGTCACTGCTTGCAATTGCGGCCGCGAATGCAGTTTCAGCGGCTGAGCGGACGATTGGCTTGAATGTTTCCGAACCAAGGACCAGCTAGCATTTCCCATGCTTCAGATGGCGGTGGACTTCGAGCTGCAACTAAGATATTGAAAAAATGTGACGTGTACACAGGGGAGGGCCCACTCAGTTTTTGCGGCTGGGAATTCAGTGTCTGCAGTTGTTTTAGCTTCGGGGACCCTCGCCTCCAGAACTAGTTTAGGTTGATATTATATAAAGCATTTTCAGCAAAAATCAGCCAACGACAGGTATCTGAATTTGATCAATCTTCTTAGGCGTATCAGTGCTGGAACCTATTGACGCGTTTTTCCTCAACTAAAAAAGGAACTGTTGATTGCGGAGGTTTTAGGAACCCTTGGCTGGCATCCAAATGTCAGTCCACGCCGTAGAAATGAACATGAAACATTTTTTTTCCCGATCACATCTGTATGAAAACGCCTCAAAATCCCTAAGCATGCATGATGGCAAGAGCAGTGTGCAATGTGCAGGATGGATGCTTGTTAAAATTCACCAAGGTCGTCTTGGGTTACTGACGCCATGATGGCGAAATACTTCTGCAACCTTCTGCCCATGCACGGTACGTTCCGGGCAACTGACGATGCTGTCGGGGGCCCTAAAACCTGGCCGCGGCGCGCATTGTTTGGAGGGAGGGTGCTCCTTTCGGTATTTTCGGTTTTGAAAATTTTGTTACTGCAACTAAGCCGGTTTTGCAAGCAGTATGGTTTGCAGACGTGCCAAGGGCTGAGTGCCCTGCAGCTGGTGCTGTATGGCAACTATTAAAAAGTTACGCCTCTCCACATTGGCTTAGAGTCAACGACCAACGACCGCCCGAGCAGCTGCCATGTTTCGCAGCTCCCCTTCCCGCTCCCTGCGAGAAAGCACCAAGCAAGCAAACAATCAAGCAAGCCAGCCAGCAAACCAGGAAACCAGCAGACAAGGAAACAAGCAAGCCAGCATGCAAAAACAAAAGAAAACAAAAAGCAAAAGAACCAAAGAATCAAAGAGCCAAAGGGCAAAAGCATGCAAAAGCAAGCAAAGCAAGGCAAGGCAAAGCAGAGCAGAGCAAAGCAAGGTGAAACGCGTGAGCTTGGCCCCTCCCAGGCCTTGATTTGCAGGCCTGGGGCTCAAGCCCCTCCGCCGCGACAAGGCGCTCACGCATGGAGGGGAAAAAGACCTGCGGAGAAAGCGTCGCAGCCCGCCTGGGGTTAGAATGCCCAACATTTTGAAAGCAAGGGAAAAATCCGCGGGCAGTGCCGCAACTTGGTGGTAGCCTAAAATTGGAGGCGGGTCCAAATCGGACGATTGCATGCCTGGTTCCAACCATAAAATATCCCGCCAACCAATCGATTAAATGCCATTTTGAACCCAATCATGCCCCCATGGCATTCGGTCTGTAACAAAAATTGTTGGTCAATGACGCAAACATGTAGGTATATACGCATGCCAACTATACCATATTTTCCGCCATTGCTGCCGCTTGTCGCGCACGGGAACCTTGAGGATCGGGACAACATCTTGACCCTGATCGGTGGGAACATTTATTGCCGCCTTCTGAGACTGTTTAATTTCCGTGCTCCAATGCCACGCCCCGAACAATGCCTTTTTTAGGGGCGGGTACCCCATGCTGGGCACCATCCCAGGCACGTCTCAGTGAGGCCGTTATGCCATTATCCAGGTATACTGACACCAACCATCTTGTAGATATCACTTGCATGGTAATTGATCAACATCTACCGTGCCCACCTGCGCCCTTTTTTACGGCCGGTTTTGAAAAAATAGTTGGCGGGTTTGGTGAAACTGAACATATGTGTGTCCGTACCCTTTTGCAAGGCAAATGTGTCTTCAATTTTGCAGGGTGTGAGCCGGTCTGTCTTTACTTTTGATTCCTTTTGACCTTTGAACCTGCATTTCGCCTTTCGAAAGCGCCCTTTTTGAAGCTTTGAGCCTTCATTTCGCCTTTCGGGGGTGCCCATCTGTCACATCAAACATGTTTTTGGAGATTAATATCCTGATGTCTGACCTATGCAAATCCAGCCTTATAATCATTATAGTACCATTTCCAAAGGCTTTGTAAAGAACCATGCCCCCTCAAACAATCATGGACAATTTTTTTTCCTGGGGTTTGACGTGCATATATGTTCTAGTGAACTCCCTCCTCATGAAAATTGTTTTCCTGTTGCCGGACATCTGTACACCACAGGATAATAATTCTGAAATATTTTGAGCCAAAATTATTTCCTCGGTTCGGACGGATGCTTAGCTACCACAAAGCCAGCCGGGCGCAGACGTGGCGACCGAAATTAAGTTCAAAGTGTGCGCGGCGCGCTACGGCGCATTCCATTTGGACATCGGAACGGGGGGGGAATAACGAAAATTGCACAACAAGTGATGCAGAATAATGCTGAAGTTTGCCTGTCTGTTGCCGTTTTGTTACGTGGATTGCCCATGCCCATGCTAAGACGGCGCAGCACGTGATGCCATGTGATGCTGAAACATTGCCTTTTTGTTGTGATTTTGTATCCACATCTGGTGATGCAGATTAAAATTTTGAAATCGCCGATTTGCACATGCCAGGGCCATCACAAGCAAAAAAACAATCGTCATCCACATGTCAGGGCTGGGAGCAGCGCGTTTCCCAACAACTTACATTTTTGTGCCTGCAAAAACGCTTCCAATCGCGATCCTAGAGCCATAACGAGGCTAACGCAGAATTCGTTTGACCTAACCGTGGCAATGTAGGTCTTAAGCACCTGTGCGACCACCAAGATATACCATGATATACCATATGGTTGCAGGTAGAACGGTACTCTCTCGTTCAAAAAAAAAAAGAATTACGTGCCATATCGTGCCATAGAAGCATCCCAATTTCGATGTCCAAGTGGGCCACCCACGCAATTCAAAAAATTATATAAGGAAAACAACCTCCAATTTAGACAAATTTTGTTTGTGAATGGCCCTGCGGCCCGCACAGAAACAAACAACAGGCGTAACAGTAGCAACCGCATCGAAATATAAAAAATTGTAATGAAACGAAATGTTCTTGCGGAAAGTGTCTTGTTAACGGCGTGCGTTTCAGTGACTAAATGTTCCTCCTCCCGGCGCCGAAACGAGCTGAACCATGCTGAACCCATGTTGTTCTTCAGGCTGGTGTAGTTCCATAGATTTTCACTGCAACCCAATATCGAATGAACAGGGCATGTATGAAACGGAGTCAAGCTAACAATTGGACGAAAATCCGTCGTGACAGCGTTTTTTCCTCACTAACAGAAATACATTTTTGTGCTAAGAACATGGAGGATCTCGCCATAAAGCAGGATGATTCAAGATGTCATTGAAATGGCGTAACACAGAAACAAGGAAGGACCCGGGAGCGGTGTGGAGCAACTCGGCGACCAAACCAGTTTCATTTGCATTCCTGTTCCGTTTGAACCGCTTCAGTGCTGTTTTTTATTCTTCCATTGTCCAAAGGTCTTCCGTTTGAAACGCGAGTCTCGATGACTTAGTTCCTTTTCCGCGGAAAAGCGACGCCAAATCTTCCAAATCAAAAACGTAATCATTTACATAGCGGGGCGTCGTTCCGGACAATGTTTGCCAGTGAACCGTCGCGGTAGTGTTTTGCCACGTCGCCATGTTTTCGGAATCCATGATCCACTTCCCGGCCCACTCCGACGTGGAGACGGGGCTGAGCGTCAGCGTCAACTGGTGTGTAATCTTTGTAATTTGGTTTGAAATGACGTTGCCTTGCTCTTGTGAAAAATTAGCTGAGAACAAACTTAATCTCCTCGGCTGAGAGCATTGCAGATATGCAGTGGCCCACGCCCTTTCAAATTATCTCTCCTCCCAACGGTTTTTCAGAAACTCGTCAAGCACATATTTGTTTAACACGCATTATTTGTTTTCGCAATTTAAGATATTTTAAGGAAGTTCTTCAAGCGTTTATCCTGTTGACCTCACGATAGTGACGTTGGCGATGTGCAGCACCCAAAATTTGCAAGAATATATCCCGTTGACCACTGGAAATTAACGAGGGACACATTTTACGTAATTATTCAGAAAGTATATCCGAAGGTTGCACCGGCGCGAACTGAGAAACTGGATCTCATCTGTAGGACCTACCTTTTCCAGTTCGTCGAAAAACTTCGGAAAACGGGGAACGCTAAAGTTTGGCTAGCCGCAACTGACAAATACCCACCCAACAAATTTAATAAAAATCAATAAGATCATCAGTTGTGCACACATCAATTTTTCAATTTCCTCATTTCAGCGTGCGGTGCAGTCCATCATCGGCTTGACATATTGAATAGCTAGCCACATTTGAGTTATATAATTATGTGTAATTCATGCAACATCAAAATAATATTGTTGATATTCAAAAATAAGAATAAATAATAGTAATATATAATAGTAATAATAATAACAATAATAAAAATAATCATATATAATAATCATATATCATCATCATCATCATCATCATCATCATCATCATATATCATCATCATCAAATATCATGATATCATCACATCATCACATCATCATATCATCATCATCATCATCATCAATAATCATCAATCATCACCAATCATTATATATCATCATCACCATCATCATCATCATCATCAATCATCAATCATCATCATCATCATCACCAGCATCATCATATATCATCATCATCATCATCATCTCATCATCATCATCATCATCATATATCATCATACATCATCATACATCATCATACATCATCATACATCATCATACATCATCATACATCATCATACATCATCATACATCATCATACATCATCATACATCATCATACATCATCATATATCATCATATATCATCATATATCATCATATATCATCATATATCATCATATATCATCATATATCATCATATATCATCATATATCATCATATATCATCATATATCATCATAAATCATCATATATCACCATATATCATCATATATCACCATATATCATCATATATCATCATATATCATCATATATCATCATATATCATCATATATCATCATATATCATCATATATCATCATATATCATCATATATCATCATATATCATCATATATCACCATATATCACCATATATCACCATATATCATCATATATAATCATATATCATCATATATCATCATATATCATCATATATCATCATATATCATCATATATATCATCATCATCATCATCATCGGCGTGCGCCTGGTCGTAGGTCCGGTGTGTGAAACGCCCGTCATCCTCGGGGTTCCTCGGGATAAGACTCCATAGTTGTGGCCCAGCAGTTGTCGCACCCATCATTGGCACTTACTGGTGGCGTTACAAACGCCGGTGCACAAATAGTTGGTGGCCCGGTGGCCTTGGCATTGTCGGTAGTTATGCTGCACGATCAGGAGGCCCACCTGAGGGCGGGCCTACCTTCGTCTACGGCTTTGGCCAAGTCTGGGAGCAACACAACGGCAAGAAGCTGCCGATTCGACAGACATGGTTTGGTGGATCTGGACGGCTGTCGGGGTCTGATTGGGGTTTGGTTTTTGACGGTTGCGGCATGCTAAGGTTTAATATTAAATTGCTAAACATGTTTTCCACTGTTCCCACCTTTCCACTTACAAGTAGCATGGACAACACGCCTCCTTTTTTTGCCACGTGTTGAATCCATACACACATGATAAGCGACGAAACTTGTTGCGCGCGACGATGCCCGCTGCGCCCCTTCCTAAGTTCGGCGGGAAACGAAACATCACCTTTCTATGCCAGTGCCATGCCATGGTTTGTGCAAGGTACACGAGGAGGACGAGACACACACACACACTGGTTTCAGATGGTTTCAGCGTTGTTACATGCTAAGGGGAGTTTAAGGGGCAGGTTTTGTCTCGTGTTGGCTGATTCAAATGGTAGGAGGCAAACAAAATGGATCAGTTCTTGACTCGCGTGACTAAAGACAAGGGGCTACATTGCAATGGCAACAGGAGCAACAAACAAGCATCAGCAAGTCAGTCTGGCGGCTGACGCTGCAATCAAAACCCAAAAGTGGGCTGGCGGCAGGGGCAGGGGACATGTCATTGCCGTGGGATGAACTTGAATTCGAAAATTGGACGGGTCTTTCATGACTTCCACCTTGAGGTATAGTACGATTGTTTTTGTCCTTTTTATGCGCCCACAACAAGCCTTTCTGCGATTTGCTCCAAAATGCACTGCTGATTTCGTGTCAAGTTTTTTTGAGCACCCTTCCAATTGACATGGCTGAGCTTGTTGCGGCAAGCATGTCTTGACACTTTTTGTAGTCGAAATGATGACAATGATAACGGTGCCACATCTATCGACAAAATAACTACACATTACTAGTCATTACTGAGTTGACTTGATTTGGGTTTGATTGTCTTATATATTATATTCTTTCTGATGCAGATGGGGAAACCTGGGTTTAGGGAAGGGTGGAGCAAGGACTAAGGTGACGACAGGGAGAATAGGGTTTCGTTCTGGACAAACTGTAATGGTCTTCTGGATTCCCGACAGTTCCCCCCAAGAAAACCACGGATCCAATTTCCAGCACATTTCCAGGTCGTCTGTGGTGCCACAGGCTACAAGAAGTGGAACACGGGGGGTACGCAGGATACATCTTCGATTCTATCAACTGCCGAGAAATGCTCGAAAGCAAATTGATTGTTCTGCACTTTGTTCAGTAAGCGCTTGTATCAAGAAGGGTGGTTTTCGTTTTCGGTCTTGCAGGGTATCACAAATGATTCTTAAATCATTAAACATTATTCACTTTGAACCGCGACGTGTGAAGCCCCGCTTACTGAAAGTCCACAGATGATGCGTGCGCCGTACTGGCCTTTTCCCACCTCTTTTCCCTATACCCGTGAAAAGAAATTCAAAGTGTGTGGTGCCGCACATCCTACATCGTCTATTATGATATATGAATGTACTCATTTGTACTCATACGCTGCAATGATGGACATGTCTACTTCTATGCTCAATTTTGTCGCAAAATACGCTCTTACTGGTGATCAAACGATTCCAAGAAGCCTTGTTGCACGTGAAGCATCCTTGCGTTCCTGCACAGTGTTGGGCCCGAGTTTTGTTGATGGAAAGTTGTCGGAGCACATCTTTGTTTCGCCATTTCGATTTCCGGACGACGGGGGACAATTTTTTGCAAATCGCAAGACCTCCTCGATTGAGAGCTACGCGCGTGAGTATCCGCACGTTTTTGCCTTTCATGTTTCACTGACTCGCTCGCCGTGACTTGCGAAAGCAGGTTAAGTACCTGGGTCATCAGTTTGATATATAAACAACATATATCCCATATAATACCATATAATACCATATAATATCATATAATATCATATAATTCATTATGCCAACAAACCTAATACATTCTCCAATGTGAAGCTAATGGATCTTTTGTACAGGGGTCCTCCTTCAGCAAACATAACCTCTCCGCAAAAACATGTTGCTGGTTTGGACTCTGTCGGGCAAAATGTCTGACTAGACTCGCTTCTGCAGTGAATGTACCGGATCGTTCAAATGGTTTTCAATTATCAAACTGTTTGGCCTGGATGAGGGTATGTGTAAACTATGTGTATAATACTGTATAATATTATACATATATATATGTATATACGCAAATATATTCCTAATTATTTATGTTAAATATATAGACAATTATATACACTTATATACAATGATATAACATATTAACATTATATAATATTATATACAATTATATGCATATACACAGCAGGGGCACAGTGACAGGTTTTCTTGCACGCAAGGCAGCGATCCATAGTGAGTTGGGGTTGAGCTGGACATATCAAGTTTCTTATAGTTTCTTTGCCTTGCAACGATTGTTGATTGTAGCGCGCTTCGTCGGGGCTTGAAACGCATGAGTCGGCGAGTGGTACTGCGAGCAGTGCAGTCACAACAAGTTGCGTGGCAACAAGCGCTTTCGAAGAAAGTTGACTGGAAACAACCTTGTGATCAGTCAGGGGCAGTGCCTCAGGAGCAGCTTTCATAGAGTGAGCAATGGCTCCGGTCGCATGGCATTAGGGAGTCAAGTTGCGACCCTGATGTGCAATGACTGCAAACACGTATCTATGTTGCTGTTGCACAAAAAAAAGCTCCTTTGCATTGTTGCAGACATGTCGGGGACTTTCCTACTATCACAAGGCCTTAACAAGAACCACCCCCTGCTAAATGTTCGGAGATTTCAAAGAATGGTTATACATTTATACAGTTATACAGTTATACACATAAACCAAAAAAAGCGAAACCATACCATACAAAACTATATCTGACAAACACATCACACCAAGTTGCATCTGGTCTCACATCAGACTGTATTTTACACGCCTGTGTGCTGTACTTGTATAATCAGATTCATGCTTGAAACCTGCAGTCATCTAGCATCAGTACTGGTACCACGTAGCCAGCTACCAATCCCTTATTGACGAAAATCAAAGTGCTGTGGGAGCATTCCGCAGCATTCCCTCATTGAACCTCTCTATCTCCTCCAGCGAGTATGAAAAACTGTCTTGACTTCCTGTGACTTCATTCCTTTTCCCTATTCAAGATGTAAAGTGGCCAGCTTGTAATTGAATTAACTTAAAAACTGAAATCTAACAGTTTCAGTCACAGTGCCCTTATTTGATTTCCCCTCCCAACCTTCCAAAGAAGCAAACACCCGCAGTGCGAGCTACACTTCTCCCAGTGCAGATTTGGGGTCGTGGCCAGTGCCTCTCAGAAGTTGATTGTAGTTTTTGTTTCCAAATCGTTGCCGTGGTACAGGCAGATAGGTTGTGATGTCGCGAAGGTTGTACGGTGTTGTTGACTGCAAAGGGCTTTGTGGCATATCCGCTGTGTCGCAAGGGCGAACTTGAGGTTGAAGACAGTAAATCAACAATTGGGTCGCTTCGCAAAAGGGCTGATTTTGGACTAAGACCGGCAGGGCAAATGGTCAACACCTGACGGTTTACTGATTGCGCGTCCGGCGGCAAGATACAGCACGGGCACACTCAATCCAGCAGCTCTTTTGCCCGACATCGGCATTCCCTAAGTCTGGAAGTCTGGGAGCATCCTCATGATGAGGATGAAGTTATTGCAGAGTTATTGAAACTGCACTAGCTTGCATCGAAAATTGTGGACTCTTGCAGCTGTTTGAGCTACGGTAACTGTACAGTGTCCAGGCCATTGCACCTAGCGTTACTTTCCAGTCTGTACTATCTGTACTGCTAGTACTGCTATATGGCATTATATGGATTTATATGGCATTATATGGCTATATAAGGGCTATATGTGATACTGATATACTGCAGGGCTGGTTCGATCGCAATGACAAGTTGATGCAGCATCAAGCAGGCACAGTCCAACTGGTGAAGCAGAAATAGTCCCCAGGTGTTCAGTGTGCCAAGTGAGCGACATGGCTCAAATATCGGATTTGGTGATGTCATGTGATACGTAGAACAATGGCAAATTATTGGCATGTCTGGAAATGTTCCAGAAATGGAGTGTGGGGAATGATGAAGATCTTGTGACAGATTGTTGCTACCTCACCAGCACTCTTTAGACGGACTGTGCCATTTTCTAGCACTTGGCGCGCATGGTGCAAGGCACCACGGCAACAAAATCTGCGATCTCTTGTCAGCTTCTGAGCAGCGATAGCAACTGGGACAAAAAGTTGTTATCGCCTTCTCTTCGGACAGGAGGTTGCAACTTGTAAAGCGTATGTACAATTGACATAAATTGACATGGTGTCCTGGGTGAATGCAGGGTACTAGCACAACTGAAGCAAAATCCGTGGTCGGCATGTGCCATATAAATCATCTGAACGACCCTCCCCCAGGTTCGACACCCAGTCAATTCTTTGGTCATCTTTGGTCATTGTTTCGGGAATCAGATCTGGTTCAAAGAGTCTCATCGCATGACATTGTTGAGCCTGGCATTGTTCCGAATCACAACAATCACTGGCAATGGCTCTCACAGGCTTGCTCTGGCCAAACTCAGGTCTCTCAAGGAATTTCAAATTAAACTTTATTGAACCTTGCAAACTCTTCACTTGCCACTTCAGTGATCTTCAGTGCCTTCTGCCTTCTGACTCCGTGTCTCACTCTGCCATCCAGCTTCCTCTGGATCCTCTGGCTCACCTGCGCAACTGTGGCGCAACTGTGTTCTTTGTTTTCATTGAGATTTGCTCTTTCAGAGATTCCAGAAACATCCAGAAGCTACATCATCATCACACCACAATCTTCTGCCAAGTGCGGCTACCATCTGGCAATATCTGGTATCTGCTGGTAGAGATGCTGGTGAAACAGTGACGCAGGCACTTTTTTCCATACAATGATGCCGTCAGCGAGCAAGAACAGATTCCTCTAATACGAACTGTCAGATATTTGCAAACTAGGAGGTGACATACCACGTGCTGCGGCCCTTCACAACTTTGACCATTTCTAGGCCCTTCTTGGTCTTCCACTCCTAGCGCAATGCAACATGATCCACGCAGGTATATGACATGATGTGACGTGTATGAAAATGCATGGCTGCATCATGTGGGAATTGTGTGCAAGAGTCGGATTCGCTCAAGGTGTATATAAGTGTAAGTGATTGCCCAAGTTCAAACTACTGAGACTGCTGTCCTCAACAGCAGACTCAGCGTCAAGTTGCTTGACTTTGGGTGCTGCGCTTACAGCCTCTGAAAATGTGAACTTAAATTTGATTTGGCCATCTCTACCAGCGGCTCATACTCTTGCATTAGGACATCAAGCTGCTCACGTAGATGAACTTGGATCAACACGGTGCTGTGCCAAAGGTAGAACAGCCCACCAAGGAAGACCACATCCTCGCGAAAGACTCTTCAAAGAGCAAGCTCAAAACTCAAGACCAAGAAATCAAATGAAAACAGCACAGTTCGATCCTGAGGCACGAAGTACACCAAAGCCGCCACAATGCACTGCGCCTGGAATTTGTTGTTCTCTTGCCTCTTGCCAACTTGCCTGCTCCCTATTCTTTCTAGAAAGGCTGCAACAGGGTGAAATGACATGCCCGCAGCACCATCAGCCCATCACCGCGCATGGACAAAGGCCTCCGGGTCAAACAAAGTGCTTTCCAAGAGCATCCAAAAGTCATACTGCTCTGTGACGAGACTGTTTCAAGCCGTTTCAAGCCGCTTCAAGCTACTTTCAATCTATTTGATCGTGCCTTGGGGACGTTACCTGCAAGCGATGAAACTTCGAAGCCAGTTCGCACAATCAGCTGGGCAACACAGGCAGCTACCGTTTGACAAGTGCAGCATTCACTTCAAGTACAGCATTGTGTATTCAGACATATTCAGAATATTTCAGAATGTATGCAAATGGTATAAAACAAATGCTTGTAACATCTTGTAGTGCTGTCTCTGCGATCTGGCCTGAGCAGCAAAGCCACGTCTCAGGCTTGGAACCGCAGGAGAGCAAAGGCCTCATTTTTCAATAGCAACGACGGTCTCTTCCTGAGACCACGATTGCACAAGGAAAATCATGGCCGGTGAGCGCCAATCCGTCTGCAAGAGACTCAGGTCTGCACTACTGCTTCGGGAGGCAACAGAGGCCTGACAAGATCTCACAAACTTCTCAAATCACTCTGAATCGTCATGAATCGTCAACATATATCATCATAAATCAACCATGATAACGAGTAACTGCAAGCATCTGAAAACGGGACGGGTCACCCCTTGACGCACCAAACGTCCGAGCCTTTGCGTGGAGCAGCTAGGAACCAAATCAGTCTTTATCTTGCGGACTAGATAGATGGCTGAGGCTGTTACAGCATGGCTTCGGCAGCAAACAGTCGGCCCTTCAAGCTGTTCCTCTTTTCACTCTCAGCCAAATGGCAGCGAAAAGAATGCCCAAACCTATTGAAATATATTGAAGTGGTTTACCGATATGGATGACGTTCCTTGCTAGTAGTAGCCTCGGGCCGTCACCATCAACTATTCGAAGTGAAGCACTGGGCAGCAGAAGGCAGCAGAGATCTTTTTTTCGCTCAAAAAGCCTCAATCCACGACGCTGACCGTAAAGGAAACAACTGGTCTGAAACGTTTAACTCTCTAGGAGGTGACATACCACGTGTTGCGGCCCTTCACAACTTTGACCATCTCCAGGCCCTTCTTGGTCTTCCACTCCTAGCGCAATGCGACATGATCCACGCAGGTATATGACATGATGTGACGTGTATGAAAATGCATGGCTGCATCATGTGGGATTTGTGTGCAAGAGTCGGATTCGCTCAAGGTGTATATAAGTGTAAGTGATTGCCCAAGTTCAAACTACTGAGACTGCTGTCCTCAACAGCAGACTCAGCATCAGCTTGCTTGACTTTGGGTGCTGCGCTTACAGCCTCTGAAATGTGAACTTAAATTTGATTTGGCCATCTCTCCCAGCGGTTCATACTCTTGCATTGGGACATCAAGACGCTCACATAGATGAACTTAGATCAACACGGTGCTGTGCCAAAGGTAGAACAGCCCACCAAGGAAGACCACATCCTCGCGAAAGACTCTTCAAAGAGCAGGCTCAAAACTCAAGACCAAGAAATCGAATGAAAACAGCACAGTTCGATCCTGAGGCACGAAGTACACCAAAGCCGCCACAATGCACTGCGCCTGGAATTTGTTGTTCTCTTGCCTCTTGCCAACTTGCCTGCTCCCTATTCTGTCTGCTACCAGTGACCCCACTTTGGGCGGTATTCTAGAAAGGCTGCAACCGGGTGAAATGACATGCCCGCAGCACCATCAGCCCATCACCGCGCATGGACAAAGGCCTACAGGTCAAACAAAGTGCTTTCCAAGAGCATCCAAAAGTCATACTGCTCTGTGACGAGACTGTTTCAAGCCGTTTCAAGCCGCTTCAAGCTACTTTCAACTTTCAATCTATTTGATCGTGCCTTGGGGACGTTACCTGCAAGCGATGAAACTTCGAAGCCAGTTCGCACAATCAGCTGGGCAACACAGGCAGCTACCGTTTGACAAGTGCAGCATTCACTTCAAGTACAGCATTGTGTATTCAGACATATTCAGAATATTTCAGAATGTATGCAAATGGTATAAAACAAATGCTTGTAACATCTTGTAGTGCTGTCTCTGCGATCTGGCCTGAGCAGCAAAGCCACGTCTCAGGCTTGGAACCGCAGGAGAGCAAAGGCCTCATTTTTCAATAGCAACGACGGTCTCTTCCTGAGACCACGATTGCACAAGGAAAATCATGGCCGGTGAGCGCCAATCCGTCTGCAAGAGACTCAGGTCTGCACTACTGCTTCGGGAGGCAACAGAGGCCTGACAAGATCTCACAAACTTCTCAAATCACTCTGAATCGTCATGAATCGTCAACATATATCATCATAAATCAACCATGATAACGAGTAACTGCAAGCATCTGAAAACGGGACGGGTCACCCCTTGACGCACCAAACGTCCGAGCCTTTGCGTGGAGCAGCTATGGAATATTACAGAACTAAAAGCGCACATGAATTATCAACAAGTCTTTCGTGCCTAAGGGTCAGGCAGCATGATGCCAGTATGGTAGACTTTTTTTAACACTCACCCACAAATCAGCCGAAAGCTGCAAAAGAATTCGTTTCAATCCAGGCAACTCAAAGTTCCTCAAGAGATTGATCTTTGAATCAAAATAATCAAACAAATCACATGACTAGTAGGGAACCCATGATCGGTTCACTACTGCATGGAGTTTGCTTGGGTTTTGAGCAAAAAACGTCAAAAGAGCTGTGAGGGGGTGGGAGACCTCTTGACCGCATCTCCTGTAGAGAGCACCTGCGCAGCAGCCACAGCTGTACCACAGCTGTAAGCAGCATCGGAGAGGAAGCAATGCCACGTGTTGCCCAACGTCTAGCACACTTCGCATCTTTTCCGAAGCCCTTCTGCCGGTACTAGTCTATGTACAGGTTCCAGTTCAGTATTTGAACTGTGCCCAATGAGGCATTGCATAAATCAACCAAATCAAATGACCATGTGCCGCAACACACCAACCTGCAGTCGCAGTGGAGTAAGGGTTCAGCCTTTGAGGCACAAAGAACTGACCGTTTTGGAAAAGGCCGTCCTGCAACCAGTAGGCAGCTGCTGCATTGGCTGCAGCGCTTCCACTTAAGATCTCAGGAGGATCATTTTTGGCAATGTTGAGATGCTGATGCTGCTGACTCCTGACACATTTTTCGGGTTCCCCCAGCTCAGTTCCAAGCTACTTGTCTTAATGATGCCGGAAGAGAATCGTCGGCCGTGATGTCGATATGAACCTACATTCCGTAGAGACTTGTGTCGAATGGTTTTTAACATATGAAAAAAAAATGCAAAAACATGGTGCCATCTCGCCTGACACCGTCGTGACAAATCCTGCAAGTATCCACTTGGGACCAACCTCTGGCAGATCATTTTCAGTTGATCTTCAAATCATCTGTGCTGTTTAAATCCCTCTTGGAAGGCCTGTGGCCATCTGTGGCCCCAGCGATTGGAACAGCACCTCAATTCCTAAAATCACCGAAAGCTCTGCCCGCTGGCTACCTTGGCGCTTTCCAAAAAACAAAACAAGTTTACAACCCATGCAAGTCATGTGCTAAAAGATGATAAAAACCTGTTGCCATTTGGGGCTCATGATGGCTCATAAACTCAACTATAAACGAGTACGACCACGCGGGCCCTGGGGCCCCGGGGCCCCGGCCAGTTGAAGCACTGCTGAGCAACATGGCCTCAGTGCGAGATGATGATAAGATTCATTCAATTCATTAAGAATCCCATCTTTAGTTTGTGGGAGCTTGATTTTCACCCGCCTCCACGCGCGGTGCAGCTTCTGTTGCTGATGCCAGAGCTTGCAATGCCTGACGTGATAAGGATTGATAAACCACTGTTGCTGTATGACATAGTAAAATTGATGGAAAACTCAAAGAGTACATGGCAATACGACAAAACAACATCCAGTCCTGCTCATAACCAGTAGTTTTGCGTGGCAATGTCGGCATCCGCCTTTCTGGCTCTGCTGGGTCTGGAAGTTGTTCCAGGAACTTTCCTGGTTGCCTTTGGGGTTCTATTGGATCATGAGAGTTCCAATCTTGGCGCTTCGAGAAGTTCTCCTCCTGAAGCCATGGATCCTCAGTTGGGATTTCATGAACAGCTTCTGGTTGCTCATGGAAGATTGCTGGCTGCCTCTCCCACTCTCTGCTCTCGTTCGTGGATTCAAACGCCCTGCCATTTCGGCCGTTCCTTTCTGGACTTTGCCAGTCTATCACCTCCTCCATTCGATGCGGCCTGTAGCCATTAACCATCTCATCTTCCTGATTGAACCTGCTGGGTCTGCTGGGCATAGATGGCATGCTCGAAATGCTGTTTTCAGGGCTCGCGGGCCAGGCATCAGCCTTTTGCCATGCTTGATATGACTGTACCTCAGAGAAAGAGGCATGGCTTTCACTTTGAGGATGCTCTGGCTGCGCGCCAAATCTGGCCTCCGATGACAAAGCTGGATCTTGCATGATTTTGATGGATTTAGAGGGTTTCAACAAGAGCATACACAAATTCTTTTCTTTAGCAAAACGGCAAATGATTGGACGACTGGACCAAGGGTTCCGTTGCCTTTGGCTGTTGCTGGTGATGTTGTTGTTGTTGCTGCTGCTGTTGACGCAAGATCATGATTAAAGCTGAATTTTGGCATTGGAGCGAGAAAACACAACTCATGAAAACTCTGACTTCCTGCTTTTTTAAGGAGAGAATCTGAGACAATGGAAATGTAAAATGAAATGCAAAGAGAAAGCATTACAAAGAAAACCAATGATAAGGTTGAACTTTAAAGTTTATGTACTCACCGTCCAAAACAGTAATTTTAGGGTAGAAGACAACATCCATCTGACTGATGCTTTGGATTCGCTATCTTAAAACAGACATACAAAGCACAAGCAGAACTTGATTGAGTGGAGCATGAGCCTCGCTTGGCACTTGTTGCTGGCCATGCCCCCTTAGTTTGTTGCTGTGCTGATCAACTCCAAGCGCAAGACTGCATGAGAACCATCAGAAGTCATAGATTGCTTGACTGCCAACAGAAATCATCTACCAGGCACACCATGGCAACATCACGTATGCATTGGTCGTTGCATTTCTTAGCCAAGTGACTCTTGTGGATCTCGCAGCAACCATGGAGATGGCTCTCTTGGAGGTGGAGGGTTGCTTGGAGCGTAGCCCAAACCCTGCCGGGCACCATTTCATCAGAATTTGGGGATGGGTCAAAACCCTGGTACCTAGTGAACCCCAAAATAGCTGGGATTTATGGATGTTCATCCCACTAAAATGTATCTATAGGTATTGACCCATACCCATTTCAATTTCGCACTAGGGACTGGCGATGACTGGCGCAGTGCCTCTCTGATTTCCCTCCGCGGTCGTCCATCTTTGCCCACAATTTCGCCATCCACACTTTTGGCAACCACGATGCCCTCCATGTGTGCACGGTCGGTCTTGGACATGAACTCCTGGCCCGGATTGCTTACTTCACTCTAAGTAACAAAGTATAACAAAGTATAACAAAGTTAAAGGGACTACATTGGTCAGTTCTTGAAAATATCAGATTTCCCAATTTCTTCGAGGGCCCATAGATGTGATATATGATGTAATTATGTTGCTTTTGGCAAAAAGAATCGTTGCGGTCGTTGCCTTTCCGTTTTCGGCAAGAAGCATATCTTGCCTGGATCGCTTGAATCCGAGATGTGATTGGCCCTGCCACCAGCAGCATAGCTTCACCCTGCGCTGGGCGGCGGTCTTTCACTGCCACCATGCCCGGAAAAATACTGAGAACCCCGCGTCAGCTGACCCTGGTATCCTCTCCACCACACAGCTGTTGTATGCAGAGGCAACCTAGCAAACAAGGATGATGCTGAGCATGAATCTTAGATTTAACTTCAAAACTTCGAAGAAACTGAAGAAACAGAGACTCAACACATCAGTCGCGTCGCAAGTTCTTCTGCACTATCCGGAATCTGCAGGCACCTGGTCCATGATCAGGGGGCTGGCAAGTACCTTAGCTGTAGCCACATCAATCAATGTGTAATCATACAGCATATATATATACATAAATATGTTATATATATATTATGTATGGTTGTTGATCAAAATTCCTTTATCCGGAAACGACCATTCTTCGCGAATAAACATGTTACTCTCGCGAACTCGAAAAAAAAACTTTCGCGAGGGTTCCCAACATAACATGAACTGTCTTTGCAATTCAAACTCTTTACAAGGACCTTTAGATCGATCACCATATATAGGTATAATATCATACGGCATATTCAATATATATATATATAATATATGTTCAAATTTTATGGCTTCTTGACTCTGAAAGGAATACCTGAGATTACAGGGTTGACTTGGGCAGCCACCTCAGGTACGAGGATTCGAGTATCTCTTGGAGCATTGCCAGGCATGCTGTCTGCGGTTTGAAGAACCACCTGGCAGAAAGGTGTCATGCTGTGATCATACACCCGGATTCACACAATGAGAAACGCAAATGGCATTTGTTCCCTGACAGGTCAACACATTCTTGCACCACAAATGTCATTTGAGCTCTGTTTCAAGAAGATGACATAGAAGAAGTTTTCGGGGCATCCTTTTCCTAGTAGAGGACATGTAGAATGTGCCACCCTGCGCTTGGCCTGGATTCCTTCCAGTTTCCGCTCGAGGCGACCTCTGGAGGTCATGATCAAAGCCATTTGATGACGAGGATCTGAAATCCAAAAAGAAACATGTTGGATAATATAGATTCAGCATGATTCAGCAATTTAGCATCATTGAACATATTTGAACATCCTTCAATCTGTCAACATGCTTCATCCTTCAACATCTAAGCATCCCTGCCACAAATCTCAATGAGTCTTTCCCCAGGTTTCAGCAAAGGAGTTGGCTCGTCCTGGAACAGCTCTACTTAGCGAACGAGCTGGCATGAGCTGGCGGACAGGCCATGGTTACCTGGTTCTGATCTGTCCTCACGGATAACATGTAGAAAGGCACCGCTGTTCTCTTGCATCTCGCGGATGGTGCGGCCGCCTTTGCCAATGAGCCATCCTGGAGCAGGACATTGGAATAACGGAATAACATTGGAGCACTGTTCAGCCTACAAATACCTCGCACGCTTGGCAGACCGGGGCTGGATTTGCATTCTTGAGATTTCTTGAGACACATGTACTATGCCTCCTTTCTGTAAGAAAAGTGGGACAAGTGGCAATCGATTCGCTGTTTCAGGAATTTGTTATTCACCCCGCTTCGCGTGGGGTGGCCGCCCACACCGCAGGTTTATTTCGGTCCGTGAGAGGGGCTAAGGGTGGTTTTCCCCCGTGGGGGCTCCCCAAGCTAGGGAATTCTCACTTTTCCCCTTCCCCAAGCTAGGGAATTTTCACTTTTCCCCCCCGTGGGGGCTCCCCAAGCTAGGGAATTTTCACTTTTCCCCCCCGTGGGGGCTCCCCAAGCTAGGGAATTTTCACTTTTCCCCCCCGTGGGGGCTCCCCAAGCTAGGGAATTTTCACTTTTCCCCCCGTGGGGGCTCCCCAAGCTAGGGAATTTTCACTTTTCCCCCCGGGGCTCCCCAAGCTAGGGAATTTTCACTTTTCCCCCCCGTGGGGGCTTCCCAAGCTAGGGAATTTTCACTTTTCCCCGCCGTGACAGCTTCCCAAGCTATGGAATTTTCACTTTTCCCTCCCTTGGAGGCTCTCCAAGCTGCGGAATTTCAAATAGCTAGACAACGACGCCTAGATAGTCCCCCAAATCCCGTGTTCTTTGAATGTGTTTCCATGTTTTTGCAATGGTTTCCTTCAAAGCACGGTACTTTACACTTTTGTCGCCATAAAACCGGTCGAAAACATCATGTTCGACAATGCTTCCAATTCCCTTATCTCCCCAACCGTTGAAAATACCGCTATTTACAGTGTTTTCTTCAATTTTTCCATGTTCCAATGCCGGTAGCCAAGTCCAACATATATATAAGAAATCCTTGCAAAACATTGTGTTTGACAGTGTTTTTCCAATGTTTCCAGTCAAACAGACGGTAATTTACACGTTTTTTGCCATAAAGGCAGTAAATCCTTCCAAAACATTGCTTTTGACAGTGTTTTTGTAATGTTTCCAGTCAAGCATACGGTAATTTACACGTTTTTTGCTATAACGTCAGTCCAAAACACTTGTTTTTGCAGTGTTTTCAATGCTCTGGCATCCAAAAACCCTGCAAAATCTTGCTATGTACAATGTTTTTTTCATTTTTGGCCGTTTTTCCATTGCCGGAAAGCTACCAAAATGACCCAAAATTCCATTTCAATACCCTCTTGGGCTCAGACACCCAAAAATCCTCGAAAAATGTCGAAAACACCACCGAATTCTGGTCTCGGTGCGAAACCGTTTTTGGGGTCTGGTCTCGGTGCGAAACCGTTTTTGCCCCCCCCCCCAGCTAAAGCTGATATAGCGACTGCTATATTAACAAATGTCATTGAGCATTTAGTGTTGCTGTTGCCCCCCAATAAGCACGCCTTCACCGCCAAAGCGGTGTGGGCGGATTTATATATATTTATATGGGGTAAAGCAATGTAAATCATCTTCAGGAAGCGGCTGATTCTTTCTGCTTCGAATCTTCAAGCTTGTACAGGCTCACAGCTGCAGCATGGGAGACATAGCCTTCTTCCACATCGCGCAATAGCGATTCGCGGGAGCGCTTGGCAGGGGGTCCATATCCACCTCCTCCAGGCGTTTCCAGTACTAAAACGTCTCCCACTCGGATTTCTCCATGTTCATCTGGCTGGGACTGCTCTGACTCCCAACTTCCTTGCTTTCGTTTGAGCTTTGTCGCGAAAGGCTTGCCGGCAAGTCCACCATCTTTTCCACACGGTCCGTCCTCGCAACATCCTTGAATCGAAATGGCCTTGACCTTTCGCCGCGCCATCAGCTCCCATCGAACACCCAAGCCTCCACGGAAACAGCCTGCACCTCCCGAATCTGCAATCAGTTCTTTGCAATTGAACGACATGGATGCACCGGAAGACATTTCCGTGATTTCCACTGGCATGGACTGCAAACCGCAAGGAAAAATGCAAGAATTCAGCCCATCTTGGTCAGATTGAGCACCCAAACCACCACCCTCAACGTGCAGTCCGAATTTGTTTTCAGTTTCTGCATTCCAGCACAAGGTTGATAAGCAAGCTGCGCTATCAGCTGTGGGGAAGACTTGCTTCCCAACGCTGGACAAGCAATGGAATAGAAGATCAGGCAAAAAATAAGCCACTTGAGAGGCGTCAGCACCTTCGCGCGGCTCCGCATCCAGTATCGAACCTGCTGGGATTTGAATGTGAAATGCCTCAAGCGACCCGGTGTTGACTGGAATGCCTTGCCCAAGAACAGCCATCAAAGCAAACTTGCAGAAGGACACGCACAAAAATGCAGGCGACCCTTTGAAAGGTTGGGGAGTCTCCGAATTGCTCTCCTTCAAGTGCTGTTGCGCTGATAACTTCACATTTAAGCCATCTTTGGAGCACTGCAGTTCAGCAGTCAGCTCTACAACGTGGACCTCTGCACCTTTCGCTGTGCTGGTTTCAAGAGTGATGCGCTTCTGCGACACAACAGCTTCTCCAAAATCCAGATTCCTGAAGATTGCGCTCCGCGACTCCTTCAAGATATACCTCCCCAAGCTGGCCATCGTTACACTTCGTTCTGCAAAAAGGGTCAGGAGTCTCCGAAGGCCCAATTCGTTGGAAGCCATCAGAGCGGCCACATCTTGGGCATCTGGGCCCATTTTTGACACTGTCTCCCTGTTGACTACACAAGAGGAGCACGCCATCTTTCTGACATGGGCGGTGGATGCGATGTAGCCACATGACCGTGGATCATCACCATCATCACCCTTAAATACTGGAGTCAAGACAATCAAGTCAGAATGTTGTGGCATACAGCCTGCCCTGATGCGGATCATACATTCCCCCTCTGAAAGATGTTGCAAACCGTGAAGCAAGCACGCCTGAACCTCCAAAAGTAACACACCAGTCAGACTTGGAGAAGATGTCTCACTGTGTGCCAGAAGTTCTCCAGACGCACTCAAAACAGCACAGCCCACTGCACGGCACTCTCGAAGAAGGGTTGAAAATGCATTTCTCAAAGTAGTCCGGGCTTGCTCTTCAACAATGGAGAGCAATCTTGTCCAAGCCAAGCGATGTCCTAGTGTATGCTCAGGACTTTCTTGGTTTTCCTGCCCATGAAAACCACGAGCTTTTGGAGAAAATGCAATCTCCGCCTGTTTCTTTTGCGGGTCGGCACCTTTGGCTTGTAGTTGTAGAAAACCATTCTCCAAGACCCAACAATCAAAGTATTGTGAAAAGATTGTTGTGGTGTATGGCTCACAAATGACAGCTGGTCCTGGTATGAAGTCACCTACTTGTAAGTCAGACCGCGAATAAACCAGATGTTCCAGTTGTTGGTTTTCAAAGATAACCCGTTTGGCGATTGATTTTGCTGGCACACCTTGTGCTCCTGAGTGGAGAATCGACTGTTCTGACAACTTCTGTTTGGCATGAAGTCGCTCTCGTGGCCACGCCAATGGATCTGCGTCTGCCACAACTTCAAGGGCAAACGCTCGAAACTCGATTTCCTCTTTTTGAAGTGCAATAAATCCCAGGCGGTCGTATTCTGATTCAAACTCCAGTTGCAGCATTTCAGGATCTCCAGCTTCCAGATCTCGATTTGGGAGATCGACGCAAACTTCCTGGCCCTGTCCCACATAGCGAAGGTAGGCGCGACGCCTCTCTTTTGGTGGCCGGCCAGGCTTCCAACGAGCGGCTCCAGCCGCGACAACTGACACAGTCTTGTGCCACAGTTGCCGAAAAATGGCATTGATTTTGGAATGATCGAACTTTCTGAGAAGCATGCTGTAGCTTTCAATGGCTTCAAACGCCAGCGGGGCGGAGAAGAAGCCAACAGCACTTCCCACACTGGCATCTGGGGGAATCAGAACGGTTTCAATCCCCAGCCTTTCAGCAAGGTGAGCTGCCCGCAATGGCGCGGCACCACCAAAAGCGACAAGGACATGCTTCGGCAAATCCAATCCATGTTCAGCTGCATGTGCTTGTGCTGCCATAACTAACGAATCCTCCACGGCTTCAGCAACAGATTCAGCTGCCACTTGGGTGGAAACCTGGAGATGTTGTGCCAAGGTGGCAATGGCAGCTTCTGCATTGCAAAGCTTCAAATCGACCTCGCCAAGTGCCAAAGAACCCGTCTCCAAGCGGCCTAGTGCCAGATCCGCATCAGTGACCTCATAGTCTTAAAGGCTCCAAAAAGGCTCCAAAAAGGCTCCAAAAAGGCTCCAAATCTTAGATTTTGGAGTGCCACAGTAAAGTCAAACAAACTATAGTGAGCGATTTAGATCATTATCTGTACAGTATAATATATCATAATATATCTGAGTGTCATCTTGGAAAGCTATACTGGGTAACACCTTGATATCCTTTATGCTGAAGTCAGTCTAAGGCACTGTAGGCAGTGTCCCACCCCTGCCATAGCATGCTGGGCCAGGGTTGGAACCAGCAGATTCAGGTCCAACTCGTAGATTTCCAACTGCGTCGATGGAGGCGATGCTTCCACCACCTCCACTAATCTCCACCAAATCGATGCAGGGAATCTGGACCGGTAATCCAGAATGTTTCATGAAGAGCTGCGCCCTATCCACTTCGAACATCCGCGTTACTCCTGCACGACCCTTCAAAATCGCACAGATCTTGGCCGTGGTGCCGCCCATATCGAGGGAAAGCACTTCACTGGCCTTCGCCTCTCGAGCAACATTTTCAGCCAAAATGGCACCACCTGCTGGGCCAGACTCGATCAAACGAACTGGGAACATGACAGCAGTATCAGCATCCATCAGTCCACCCCCAGATGTCATCAGCAGCAAGGGACACCCGAAACCATGCGCAGCCAGGGACTGCTGGGCATCTTTTAAGTATCGCGACATCAAGGGTTGGACGTAAGCGTTGGCGGCAGCTGTGCTAAAGCGTTCGAACTCTCGAATCTCTGGGCTCACACTGCTGGAGGTACAAAACCATACTCCTGGAAGCAGTGGTCTCAGAATCGCAATAGCCCTTTCTTCATGAGTATTGTTTGCATAGCTGTGCAAAAAACACAGTGCGATGCTTTCAACGCCAAGCTCTTTGAGCTTTGGCACCAAGGACTCGATTTCGGATTCGTTCAATGGCGTTACTTCAGAGCCATCTGGCAAGTGGCGCTGTGACACTTCGAAACACCGATGTCGAGGTATCAGGGGTGGAGTCTTTCGTGCTCTGAGGTTATGGCGGTCATAGCGTCCTCCAAAACCAATCTCCAAAATGTCACGAAAACCTTTTGTTGTAATCAATGCTGCCTTCGCTCCCTTTCTCTCAAGCACAGCATTGGTGGCCAGAGTTGTGCCGTGGAGTATCAACCTCACCTGTTTGGCTTCTCGTCCCCCAGCCTGCAACGCTCTCAAGGCAGCATGAACCAAACCTTTGGCAGGATCCTGCCCAGTGGTGAGCACCTTCACTGGATATCTTCTCAGAGTTTCTTCACCGTCCTCCAGAACAGGATCGGTGAACGTGCCACCTGACGAATGGCCAAATTGGGCCTGGGATATTTATTAGCAGTCTTGCGGTTCAACACAATCCTGGTTTACTTCGGACCTTTAACATGTAATAGTCCGTACAAGTCTTGGTCTTGTTTATCAATATCAGGAAATTTACAAGCGCGTAGACTACAATATACTCCAATGAAACAAACTAATGCACAAGTAGCATAGAGCAGCTGTTGTGTGTGTTTTTTTGCCCAGGTATTTGCAGCACCCGGATTAGGCCACCATAATCATGATGCCCCCATGTTGTTAGAGAAATTCCGTCCGAATAACACTGATGTTTAAGCCACTGAAAACTGCTGACTGGCAGCTCATTTTGCAAATGACCAATAAAAGTATATTGTGCATATATATATATTATATTAGATTATATTAGATTATATTAGACTATATTAGATTATATTATATTAGATTATATTAGATTATATTATATTATATTATATTATATTATTATATATTATTGTGATATATTGTGATATATTGTGATATATTGTGTAAAAAAAAGCAATTAACTTTGCCCAAGCCGAAAGTATAGAAGTACATTTAACTTGAGGCCGGGGGTGGATGACGAAAGCTAGCGGGGTAGGAGAAAGAAGGAAGAGAAGAGGTGAGTTGCGGAGGGACTGTCATCATCGTGTCGCGGCATTGTTCGTCCCAACGAGGATGCAACAATGATATATTGATATATGATATATAACAATGATATATATGGGGGAGGGGGCAGGGGGGGGCCCTTTCGCGGGAAAAATCACGTGATGTCCTTGGGGAGCCCCGGAATACGTGCTAAAGCAAGAAGACTCTAGCGAGCTGACGCTAGCTTTCGTGATAATGACAATAATTGCCAATAATGATAAAATGTAATTGAATAACGATGATGATGATGATGATGATGGTGGTGACGGTGGTGGTGGTGGGGGAGGGGGGGGGCCCCCTTTCGCGTGAAAAATCACGTGATGTCCTTGAGCAGCCCCCCCAATACTTGCTAAAGCAAGAAGACTCCAGCTAGCTGACGCTAGCTTTCGTGAAAAAAAGTTCACTTCCCTCAGGCGCCTATGTCAATAGCCAGCCTGCAGTTCAGGCGTCCATCCCAGTGAGCAGCTGCCAGAGCACTGTCCGAGTGCGTCCGATTGACAGGCTCAGGCTCCGGGATGCGATTCTTTAGCAATGGCGTCCGGCAAACTCCATTGCTACTAATGCTACTACTCATTGCACCGCCAACACATGATGATTCATGAAAAAAATCGCCAACAAGACATGATGATTGAATTCATTCCTGCCAAAAAGATCCAAAAATCAAAAGTTAAAAGGATTCAAAAAGCAAATGCCACTGGTCTCGAACCAGCTGCAGCAGTGGCAACTTTGGTCTGCTACAGTTGACTGTACAGACAAGCATCGAAATCTTCTATAGGCCAAACACCAAGTGCATCTACAACGTATATATATTATATATCAACGTATCAGATTTGATGATTAGATCGCAAGATGATGCAAACTGTTGGCCTTTTGGATCCCTTTGGCATGTCAACATATGTCAACCATCCAATGCGAACATCTTGCCGTTCGAAAAATCTGCAACGCCACCTGCCAGGCCGGTGTCCACCACAATTTTGGCCTTCAAAGCACAGTAACAGACACAGACCAATATCAACTAGTATACGGTCTGGAAACAAAATACGCTTGTGAAAAAGAAAAAAGACAAGTTACAATATAGTAAAAGTCAAAATGGGGATATTGCATGATATTGCCAGGGCCTTCGTTCGGAAGTTTTGTGTTGGATCCATGCCGTAGAAAAGGTCATGATCAGCAGGCCTGGATTGCAAACCCAGCGACTGGCTAGTCGGACAAATGATAGGCTCACTGATTCCAAGATAGCACAGAAGCAAGAAGTTAGAAAACACCTATCAAGGCGATACAACTGCTTTTTACAAGCTGTCAGAAACGGTTAGCATTGATTGAGTGCGATCTTGAATTCAGGTTCAGCTAGACAGCTAGACACCTCTACCCTCCTGTCCCACTCTGCCCTTCGTCTTGTCCAGTGCTTCCAAGACACGGCAAGCTGACTTCGGGCAAATGTGCACCGGCTCCGGCTGCAAGTTGAGCTGCGGCCTTGGAGAGCCGTGACGACATCCCATGGCTGACCTACCTGCTTGCGGAATTCATCCGATCTCCAATGGGCTTCCAATGGGCTTCCAATGTCTCCCAGTTGGTGTGTTTGAATTGTTTTGAAATAGTTTGAATTCTGTTTGATAGCGTCGCATAGAATGGAAGGTGACAAAACATGACAAAACAAGCATCCAATGCCTCAAGTATCGTTGATCTCAGGGGGCAGTTGTTACAACTTGTTGCTATCCAGGAGAGAATGTCCACCAACAACTCGCCTTGTCAGGGCGGTATTTGAAATCTGCAGGCAGCAGTCTGCCTCGATCTGCCATGTCCTTGAAAACAAAAGCCCCGGGCAGGAGGCACATGTCGGAGTCTTACAAAGACTACATGGGCTGCAAAAAGGATTGGGATGATATGGGATGATAGTTCTCAATCATCCATCAATAATCATCCAATATAGTGGCTAATGATGATTATGGGCTATCTCCACTTCAAGAGACTTGCTCTTCCGAAACTACAGGTCCTGAATAACCTTGTGGATGTTTGCCACTGCAGTGGTAACCTGCGCAAGTCACTGTAGCAGGACCACTGCGCACCTTTGACACCTCTCCGTGCAATAGACAAGATTGCTGTTGAATCAGATTGGCCCTTCTCAGTCTTCATGCTTTAAGATGCTTTAAGTTTCTCGGAAGAATCAATCAAGTGGTAGTCTTCGCACCTGCGTAGCAGTCCCTTCCAAGCCTGCTGTGAAAGACTGCGGCATCATGGCTGGACTCGTCTATAGATGGTGATGGCAGAGCACATCAGCACATCCTTCAAACATCTTCCAAACATCTTCAAACGTGCCGCGTGGACCAATCGGAGTGTCGGGCATGCCCATGACCTGAAATGGTCAGTGAAATGGTCAGTGAATTTATTCCGTGGATATCTTTGGACATCTTCGGATGCTTCTGCCGGGGGTTCCTGCCTAAATCTGATGGACAAAGTTTGTCAAAGAACCTCTGGACCTCAAACTTCATTTTTGAGCCGTCTGCGTTCTCCTTGCCAATGCTGATCTCGACTCCTGTCCCTGCAAGCACCTCAGGCACATCCATTGGGTCCATCTTGGCAAAACGACCCATATGCCAATCGTTGACCTTGCCTCAGCAATTGTCGCACCTTTGATCCCAACCTCCAGTCAGAGCTGAAAACAGTGCTGCAAACTGCTTGAGCTTGCAAGGTAGTGTCAGCTTTCCGGCTCCTCACATAATAACAGAGTCGGGCCGGGATCTGTGAAGCTGTGAAAACGTAAGCTTGCGGCAATCACTGGGATGGCAGTTGCGGGCACTATGATCACAAAGAAACCAATCTCACTGTCCAACAAATCCTGGCTTCATTCCGCAAGCTCTGCGAAAAAGCACATGTGAACAGTACTGGCCTGTAGCTTTCGGAGCTTTTCAACCTTTCACAATGTGTGAGGCTTCACAAGACCACAATGAATCTTTGAAGGTCGTGGCTGTCCACTGCTGAGAAAGCTGAGACTTGTGACAGAGACTCCGACAATCCCAAGGCAAGCGCCCTCCTTTTGCTCGGCCTTCAGAATATGTTAGCGGAAAAATTCCACATCATCCCATTATACTGGTTGGTTAGTAATTTACTAGGTATCCGTCCTATGGATCATAATAACAGTAATAATATGATACAATATGCAATAATGGTATAGAATAGTAGGTCCTGAATAAACCATGCAGTAAAACCTCCTATAATGACCACTGATTGATTAGAGCTTGGCAGCTAGTCTTAACGGCTCACTCGAACCTCAAGCCTGCCCGCTGATGGTAATGATGCGGTCGCTGAGTCGTTTTGGAGTGTCACGCTGGCCAGACACGTCGATCATAGCACCGGTTCGATTGGACCTCAGACGCTTCTCTCTTGTTCAAACAAGGGAGGTCAAGAAAGGACGTGAACTGCAGCCCTATAGCCACACAAGTCTCACAGCAAAGAAGAAAAGAGGCCAACTAACGGCTGATCTCCCCACGTAGGACTGACTCCAAAGTTTCGAAAAACTCAGCCATGGACAAATCCGCAAGGATTTGATGGTTGTTGTAGGTCACAAAGTCAACAGCCTGTGGGAATCTTTGGGGCCCGTGGAAGAAACCTCTCCATACATCCCTCTACATAAATTGCATGAGCACCTCCTGAGGAAGGAGACATCGCCACGGCACTGGAAAGTTCATGGCTCCCGGTGCCGCATTCTGCTTGGAATTCTCCTATCCAAGGCATTCCAATGCATAAAGGTCAGCAAGCAGCACACTGGCGAGACATCCACTCTTGGCATTTCTACCTAGTGACACTGGTGGTTCCCATGCTCGGTTTGGAAGCTTGAGGGGAATTTTGAACCGGGTAAGACCGTGCTCACTACATCTTGCGACTGACGCTTGAATGTTGATGGCTTCGGTGTTTCAAGATACAATATCAATCAATATCATACAGTCAAGTGGGCTCAATATTGGGGTACCAATTGACCTGGGGTTGAATGTGATTTTGAGAACCATTATAATCATTATATTCACAATTTGGATATACACGTATGTAATAAATTGTAATAATATATATGAGTCGCGGATAATGTTACCTGGACATGCCGTGAGCAAACTGGGTCATCCCCTATCTCGTGTGAGGGTTTTGAACATTTTGAACAACATGAACTTACGATTATTACTATTGCTGCGTTCCCTATCGCTTGTGAAGGTTTCATGAAGGCAGCAAGACTCGCTCAAGGGCGGCAGGGGCAAGTACCTTGGTCTCCATCTTGGCGACCTGCAGAGTCAAAATGGGAGATACCCATTGTCCTACTACCGCCTGCTACTGTTTAGTGGGGAAAACATGTGTATGTTAGATATATGATGATATATATCATATCATTATCATTAATAATTCATATTATACAAACTATGGGGTTCTTGGGGTGCCCAAAATCTGACACAAATCCAAATGTGGGCGTCAATTTGGCACCATCATCTCAGCCAGGAAAAAGGTGGTTTTGCTGGACCTCTTCTCCGGCGTCGCCTTCTCTGACAACGATGTAATCATCCTCGCAGACTCTCGCAGACTCCACTTCCCAGAGTGCCACAGGTGTTCAAGTGAGTTGATGCCTCCTCCTCCTCCACCGGAAACCCTCCAAGCACCTGCCATTGTAAAATTTCCAAGACCTCAACACTTAACTTAATTCCCGAAGGGAAGGGAAACACGAAGACGCGCTGGAAGATCACGTGAAAAATCCGCCCGCACCGAAGGTGCGCAGGCGTGGTAGTTTAGCAGCGAGTTCTGGTGCAGCTTCTGCTGGGTGGGGGCTCATTTTCGACTTTGGCCGGCCGCCAAAAAGTGCACGATAGTGCACGGGACTGTGGAAAATTGATGTAAATTGCACGTTTTGCAGATCGGCGCAACATCGGCCAAATGGACCCTTTCGATCCTACATGTCCGCAACATCGGCTCCACTTGGGTCAACTTTGGCCAACAAAACCCCAACTTTGGCCCAAGTTGGACCCATTTGAGCAATCTCGAAAACCCTAGGTTCACGGAAAGGATTTCCACAAATTTGGGAAGGTCCCATCGCTTACCACACGTTTGTACAATAATGATATCTGGTAAACTTGGGGTATCGCTTGCAGGAAACTGCTACATTTATATATTTATAATTCACAGAAATCAACATCCAATTTGGGTATCGCTAATGTGGATATTAGAGAAATACAATGACATAACCTTGAAAAGGGGTATCGCTAATTTGGGAAGGTCCCATCGCTTACCGTGTGTTTTTAACAATTTCCATCAATTTCCATAAACCAATGTCCGTCCAATACATATTTAGTACTGCCGGGGTTTTTGCGGTTGCTCATTTGGGAGCAACTTCGCCTCAAGTTGAGGCCCACATGGGGTACATACGAAATCATCAAAACACGGGTTTTCTGCGGACGGCCAACTTTGACCCCATCGTCTTTGGTTGGGCCAAGTAGCTTTGGTTGGGCCAAGTAGGCCCCCTCGTTTCCCGTCTATCTAATTCTCTGTGTGCGGGTGGTTATGACCAGTACTTGTGCCCTAAAACTCGCAACACGATGGGTATGTGGATCCACAATTCCAAAACCGTTTAGTAGGCTCACCTGGCAAACATGTTTCACATCGTGAAACTGCACCCGCCTCAAGCCATTCAGCGGTTGAATCGCTGTCCACGTCGCGTGTCTGGCACTTGAATCATCGCTCAAATCACTTGAATCATTTGAAAACTTGGAGAATGTGTATAATGGATTATAATGGCTGACCTTGCTTGACATGGACATGACGTAGCTGATGCCAATGTGATGCATCATGATGCATCACGAATCTGAAGCCACACCTCATCCAGTTCCTTTTCGTTGCCGTCGATCTCATTCCTGTTCCTGTCCATCCTGTCCATCCTGTCCTGCTCGGACTGGTCGGACTGGTCCTCCGCATTCGCAGCCTGGATGCACTGGATGCTTTTGATGCTGGCATCGTTGTTCTCGGAATTCACAGAATTCTCCGTCTCTGGCTTCACAGGCCTTGCCAAGTTGACACAGTTTGAAAAGCTGCAAACATGATGGCTTCAATTCAAACTTACCAGATCTGACCAGTTTCTCAGCGCTGTGCATTGGCCCTGCCAAGCTTGACTGACACACCTGCAGGTTCAATGCAGGTTCAATGGACTGACTAGATCAAGTCATAGCCAAAAACATCCAAAAACAGTTCTAAGAATGTATCATTACCACTAGGATCCACTAGGTACCATATGAAACTCTACTTGCCATCGACTGCTCAAGGTACCAGACTCAGGCACATTTCAATTTTGGCCAAAAGAAACATAGCTGGCACTACTGTACCAAACATAAAGAAGCGAAGTGTGCTCACGTTCTCGTCACCAACCAGGCTTCCATTGCAACAGACTGCAACGATCGTTTTTTACAGGAAGAAACCGGAATAGTGAGACACACGCGAAAAAACACACAGAATACAAAGATCATCAAAGATCATCAAAGATCATCAAAGATCAGGCGTGCTATTCAACGAGTTACATGAACCTTGTCCGCAGACTCGCAGCAGCCTTCCTTCCGTTTCACTTCCCACCTATCATGCCAAAGTGCATAGACTGGCGCATGCACAAAGCATCACAAATCAAGAGCCGACCGCTTGTGTTTCTGCAAACGTCCTGACTCAAAAAAAACTCAGCATCTGCACCAAGGCAAACCGACATAAACCGACCGCAGCGATTGCCTTTGGAGTGGATTCTTGCAATCCTGAGCAGAATTTCAGGATCAACTTGATGTGGTGGAACTCGATTGACAGCTTTCAACAGCGCCCCGTGGTTTTCTCAGCATCCCGTTTGGTCGGAAGTGACATCCGAACCTTTGACTACAAAATCATACAACATACATAATTATCATAATTAAGATATATTAAGAATTATTAAGATCATTTAAGATCATACAAAATCTGCGATACCATGAAAAGCGATGCCTCCAGTGCAGTTTCTGCCAACGTTTTCGCTAGTTCCGCACCTGGAGCGATCACGGCCACATTGGCCACTGGCCACTGGATCTGCCATGGGGATCCAACGGGATCCAACGGGATCCAAGCCTTGGCATCTGTGCTTTCCTCGATAGACATAGCGGCGCTCCTTGGTTCATGGCATTCCATGGCCATGGCTACGGCATGGTTCATGGCTCCGGCAGATTCCGGCAGTGCCAACTTCCCTTGTAGCAGACTGCAATTTCTTTTATCATCTTGTGTCTGCCTGTGGTATCTGTATGTCTCTGTCACTGGCTCTGGCTCCTGGATGAATCTTGGACGTACTGCTACTTTCTTGGCTGGCCTTGGAAGCTTCCAGGTGTCTTACAGCTATGGCACGGATTTTCATGGATTTTCCATGTTTTTCTTTTTTTTCTGCATCTGAATGCACCAGTTTTTGAGGCAATGACACTGGCAAGTACACCAGGGATCGATTTCGCTCAAAAAGAGGACCAACCTAGACAAGCACGACATGCTTGAGGAACCAAGGACCAAGGATGACCAAGGCCTCGAAACCACATGCCAGCAGCCACCTCGAAGCAAACAAGACTGTGAGAATCTGTGAGACTTCAACATCTTCAGCAACTTCTGTGAAATTAAGCTTTCATGCTGAGCAGTGTCCAGGCATGGGGCTTCTTGAAGCTGCCATCGTTCTTTTTGTCGGCCAAAAATGGAGTCTCAGAGTGACTCCTCACTACCTGGACACCGCTGGCATGCTTTCTATGTCTTACTGTTCAGTAAATGATGTGGTGCAAATCACAACAGCAGCCTCATTGAAAACACTTGCAAACTTGGAGGACAAGTTGTTGACCTGGAGCGTAGCACTTTCAATCCGAGTCTGGAGCTCAGAATACACCAGGCCTGTGACAAACTAAGGAAGTGTCCTCAAGTGGCTTGTAGGCCAGGTTGTCACAAATCTTCTTGACTAGATCTGCCTGTTGAGAAAAGTCATCTAATTCAACGAAATTGGAGGAACAGCCCAAAACTCAGAATCATCATGTCAGCCTCACCAGGCACATTGTACACTGGCATGGGACACCTGCTCACTCAAAAATAATGGCATGCCACTACCCGAAAACACAGAAAAGGAGGAGGTCCAATAGGCTCTCTTGTGCTCTCTTGCGCACGGCTTCCCTGCATTCAAATCTGCTCGCTCTAGCACCGCGATTTTTTGGTCTCCAGCTCATGCTGTCTTGTCCGGACAGAGCTCATGCCTGAAAAGGCAAGGCTGTTGCCACAATTGGAAGGTTCCCAATGACCCAAGGGATTGCGACAAAGACCCTGGCCTGGCCCCAAACCCAAGTGTTCTATGAAGCCCTGCAGACAGTGCAAAGTAAAACACAAGACAACAACTTTAGGACAATTCGCATTGCGCGCACTTGCACTGCAAGAATGCAACGACGGTTCCACATGCTTCTATGTTTTTGTGTCCAAACCCAGCACTGGAGGAATAGAATGCAATAGATAGAACATCTTTCGGCCTGTACTTTGCCACTGCATGAGTCTTGCGACATGGGGTCCCAAGACCTCCGGATTTCGAAGTGGCATTTCCATTCCAGTTGCGATAGACTTTGTGTTGTGGACAGCCGCCATTTCATTTACGGTGGGAAAATTGGGTACTCCAAAGTTTGGATGGATTCTATAGAAAAATTAGAACGAAACAGGACCAAGATCTGCAAGTCAGGGGTCTACAATTTTGATTCATACGTACACATACCCATTTTATCCCATTTTGCCTTCCCTCCAACTAGGCCACCCTGCATAGAAACACTGCGGAGAAAGGCATTGTTGGAGAAGTCACCTGCTTCAGGATGGGTCCCCATCTGGCACCATGCTACCCCAAATTTGAAGTTGCCATGCATGTGTCAAGATTAACGTTTGACCCCAAATCACCAGACATGTTTGCCGACTTTTCGTAGCCATCCCTGTCGTGGTTCAGTCCAGCAGCTCATGGCCGCGTTCGCCAGAGGAGATGGTAGGTCACGGAGGTCCACTAAATCCTAGGCACGCCCAATCTGGGCCATCAGCCCTTCAGAAACAGCTTTGATCACATTGGAATTTGAAACTTTGAAACTAAATAACATAAATAACCACCATATCGGATATGATGGGTTCTCCAAAATGGGTGTACTCTTCTGTACCCTACCAAGAATCCCCAGGAGTGCAATTCTACTGAAATCCATGAAAATTCAGGGGTGCCTCATTTCCAGACAAACCCATAGAGACATCCCACCGTCACCCTCTGCCTCCGCCAGATATTGCTGGGTGAAGCCTCCCATGACTTCTTTGGCTGGCAACTGTCCAGAAGACCTCATGGACAGGGCGATGATTCGAGGTTGAGACATACATGTCTACACATGTCTTCTCATGTTTCATAATTTCTCATCACTACTGCTCGACATTTCTGCTCATTCTCATTATTTCTCCATGATAACAAGGTCGATGTGCGAGACTTTGCCAACATCTCCCTGATCTATCAACTCTGAGTGGCCAGAACCACGCCCATCGACCAGCCGCATCCGAATTGTCAATATAGCCCTTAGTTGCCTTAGTTCTATCTGCGGCTTAACTTGGCAATCCCCAAACAGGTTCAACGGTGGTCTGGCTGAGGCACAAACCGACAAAGACGCGGCGAATTGTTCATATCGACCTGAGCTCAAGCAGCCAAGGGCTTGTCCAGGAGTCATGCAGCCAGAGAAAAAAACGGCCAGTCGCATCTTGCACAAAGGTCAATAATGCCATGTTTGCCACCTGCTTTCTAGATGTTTTTCATTGTTTTTCTACTTTAAACATGTTGAAACAGACCAGATCTGAAGGCCTGCCGTTGGGCAGCCCACGACTTGGTCGACTGGCGAATGCCGTCAAGGCAGCATGCGTCATGACTGGGTCGGGAAGCACTTGGAAAGTCAGCACCTGCCCAAGTATGGTGCAGAGCTTGAAAAACCTCCCAGATTTCTTCCGCCAGTTACAAGGTACGAGTAATTTCACTTTCTGTTTTTATTTATTAGTGCTGGCTGCTGGTTGCTTTCATCTTTTTCCCTCTGCATCAGGAACAGTCGTTCTGACTCTGGCTCGTCTTCTTTCTTTTCGCAGGATGGCCTGCAAGCAAAGGGTTACTACCCGCAGAGTTCCAACCGAACCATGCCGAGCTATGCAAGGAAAGCCAGGCTTCATTGCGATGTTGACCAACGCAATCTGATGTGGATATGTGTCAGAAGTGGGTCGCTCAAAAAAATCAGTGCTGAAGATTTCGGATTGTCCGTCCCAGATTTGAAATGTCATGTTCTCCCTGTGCCTGTATCTTTGGAGCCACTTGCATCAGGTTTATCAGCTCCCTGGCATCCAGCTGCATCGGACATTCTTCGTGCAATGTCGTGCATTCAGTGGCCAAAGCAAGGGAACCCATGGCCTCATCGTTCTCATCCTCCGTTGATTCCAGGTTGAGACCTGGAATTCAAGCTGGCTCCCAGCAAAGGGGGATTTCAAATATACCATTCCCATCAATTCTCACGTGTGGCCTGGATCTGGCAGCATCTGAAAAGCAGGGGTGGTCCATTCCTGGCGGCACAAAGCTTCCATTTGGCCCTTTAGGCTTTCGACTTCGGAACTCAATAAACATTGCGAACATGTGGTCCCAAGGCATTGTGCCTGTCCGAAAACGCCTCCCCAACGCTTCGGCACAATACCTCGTGCTGAAGGCTAAGTAAGAACTCTGTAACGTCTGAAAACAACAGTCCAAAGATGTCCAAACCAATCTGATGTTATTCTGACTGGTTGTTTCAAATCCATCTGGTCTGAAACATAAACATTAGTTGATCATCACATGCATAGACAAATATAGATAAATAATAATATCATTGTATATAATATATATTGATATTATTGTTATTGGTTTGTATATATATATGTATGTGTGTCATTATATCATATGTATATATTATAATATATTATATTATATTATACTATATTAGATTATATTATATTGTATTGTATTATATTATATTGTATTGTGTTATATTATATTATATTATATTATATTATATCATATTATTTTTTTTTCCTCAGCCATGGTTTCATGCCGGTATTGGCATATGGGTGAAACCGTGGGCATGCGGAAGCGATCGGTTTTCAAAATTGGCGGCTGCGTGCACAGTTTAATAGTTCTTGGTTTGTTGGGCGGTGTTTTCATACCTTCCTTTCCCTAAAGCATTTTCCCACGCGTATTTATTGGAGTATTGCGTCCATTGCTGCCTGGGGCCACCTACTCTTCTTTTACCTACGTCGAACGTTACTGCGGAATTAGGTTCATAACTAACCCGCCTAAGCGGGTCATTGTCATTGCTACGTAAAATATGCCCCGCTAGTCTAATTCGTCTATCTATTAACAGGTCAGAGAACAGTTTAATTTTCAGCGGGGTCCCAGGTTGATGTCCAAGCTCTTCGTTGGCCTTTCTTACGACAAACTCATTGGTGTTTTGCCGGTTTACATAGGTAGTTGTTAGTCCTAATATCTTCCTCAGCCCTCGGAGCTGAAAGGCGTTGACTTTCCCTTGTAAACTTTGCGTCAAGTGTACCGTTTCTAGACCATATAGTAGTTTGTTTCGGATCACTGCGTCATAGACTTGCAGTTTCCATTTTGTTGTGCAGTCTACTGCTTTCCAGAACGTTTCAAGTTTGAACCAAGTTCTCAAAGTTTGCGACATTTTGTGATTGATTTCATGTTTAACGTCCATTTGTTGAGTGATTTGATGCCCTAAATACGTGGTTTCTTCAACTCTTTCCATCTTTTGCCCGTCAGGGAACTTTATCACATTATTACCATTCATTGAAATATAATTGCATTTACCCCTGTTCAACTTTAAACCAACTGTAGGGAAACCCTTTCGATCTCTGCTAGTTGCTTGTTTGCAGCTCTGGTACTTGTTGCAATGAGGATTGTGTCATCTGCATAGTATACCCGATGTATGGGCAGGGAACTGCTAGGGGTTCTGAAGTTACGTGGGTTTTGTAGACGGTATTTTACATCTTCATCTACTATAGACATCAGAAGGACAAAGAGATACGGCGAAAGAGGACAACCTTGCCTTATGCCTGCGCGTTGTTTTTTAGTTTGTGATGCTCCATATTCGTCTTCCACAAAGAACGAAGCTTTCCTGTAGCCATCTTGCAACACATCTATGAAATGCTCATGGATTCCTAGCGCAAAGCTATCCACAACCGGTCATGCTTTATCCGATCGAAAGCTTTCTCCCAATCTAGAAAGAGTAGGATCATGTTAGAACCTTGTTGCTCCGAAATATCTTGAAGTCTACGCGTCAAAAATATAGCGTGCGATGTACTTCGTGAAGGTCTGAATCCATATTGTGTTTCGCACAAATGGTCTTCAAGTACGACTTGCCAACGTTTCCTGATCATGATCATACATATTTTGTAAATTGTGGTTAGCAAAGAGATACTGTAGGGCGGTAGTTTTCGGGAAGATCCGTGCACGAAAAATGCTTTCGGGCGCCTGCTTGTGACGCCACCAATGATTAATGATATTGAGGAGAAAATTTCGGTTCTCTGCGTCCATCCATTTGAACAGTTCCATTGCAATTCCGTCTGGCCCCGCTTGTTTGTTGTTCTTTGTTGTTTTGAGGGTTTGGTCAAATTCTAGCAGCGTGAACTGTCCTACATTGAATTGGTCTTGCAATCTTTGAAGGGCATCAGACCTAGGCATAGTGTGTTCAGAGGGGTTGTTCCAATGCTTTTGCTCCAAGTACGTTGCGATTGTTTCGGCTCTATCTTTCGGCGCAACAAGTTCCCCATTCAAATCTCTTAGCCTAATAAATTGCGGTTGCGGTTCTCTTTTCAAGTCTTTCACACCTTGCCATTTTTCCCTTGCGTCCGGCAATTCCTTCAAAGAGTTAAGTATTGTATATTTTCTGTCCTTTCTGGCATTTTTTTTAATTTGCCTCGTGAGTTCTTTTACTACTTGATGGTTTTCAGCTTCGTGCGCACTTTGTCTTTGTTCTATCAACTTCCACGTTCGTCGGGAGATGAAATTACGTTTTTGTCGAGGAGTGATTTGGGAAAGAGTATTACACGCTGTGCGGAAAATAATCTCTGCAAAGTTGTCCCAACTATCCAAATCACGGTTCGGATCGATTACATCTCCCAGTTGTTCTTTTAACTGTTGATTGTAGTTGTTCCACTCCTGAGTAGTTGGTTGGCGAAATTTAGGTCTTGGCCTTGGATTCTCTTTGAAACCAGGAAGTTTGATTCGAATTGTGGATTCAACAATATAATGATCCGATGGAAAGTGTATATCAGGTCTTGCAGTGACATCTTTACAACTTTTTGCCCAATTTTCGCCAACCAACCAGAAATCTAACTGCGCATACCTAGTCGGAGTCCATTCTGCTCCGTGCTCTGTTGTGTTTTCTCTAAAGGTGCAATATCCTTTCAAGCTTTTTCGGAAGAAGGTGTTCACCACTCGCAAATCTGATTTTTTACAGAACTGGAGAAACAAGGATCGGTTTTCGAGTGTAGCATCAGAGATATTACGTAAATAGCTCAACCCTCTTCCGAAAATATGTGGTCCTAAAACGTGTTCCTCAGCTTGGAACCTGTGATGCAAACGTGCGTTCATGTCTCCTCCAATATAAAGCACTTCTCTTGTCTTGGAAGCAATATTAGAAAGGGTTTCCCAAAAATCAATTTTATCATCGGTGCTGTATCCACTGTGGGGGGCATAACAAGAAACAAACCTCAAGTTACGACCCTTTGATCGCAACTTTATAGACATGATTCTCCCATTAACTTGTTGAACATCTGCAAGGAAGTGCTTCATATGTTTTGAAAGTACAATCCCTACTCCGGCTCTTTCAATATCTGTTCTCTGTACACTTGCTCTGCCTTCGCCTTTGGCAATGGCTTCATCCAGCCGTCTTTGAGTGTTTGCTACTTCTTGTTCTTTGACATCAGTGCTGAAGAAGAATTTGAACCCATCTAAATGTTGCACACAGTTTCGGTTCACAGTAGTTTCTTGAAGCAAAAGAACATCATAAGCGTTCTTCTTCATGATGTTGATCAGTAGTTTCTGTTTGGTGTGGGCTTGTTCTCCCTTGAGGCCTCTGACATTTAAGGACGCGACTTTAATTTCTTTTCCATAGGCCATGTTAGGTGCGTCTTCAGTTTTCTGTTCTTTCTCTCTTTTTGAGAAATGGTGAAACTGCCGCCTTCGTTCTGGCTTGCCAAAGAGGCGCCAGGTACTTGATCGCTTCCGCATCTCTAGGGCTTTCTGCTTAAAGGAGTATTGTAACATAAATTGCTTAAACTGACGAAATAGTCGACGTTTGTACTTGGTTCTCTCAACTCTCTCTTTTTTACGACCCTCCGTCCTAGACTTACTACGGAAACCTCTCTTGCGATTTCTAGGTTTGCAAGCAGCCCTGTGGGGATATACTCTACGTCTTCGCAGTGGAGCCTGAGCTCCTCGCGGCCGAGCCGGTTCACCTCTGGTCGGTGGTATTCCAAGCAGCGGTAAATTGTTGACAATGCAAGGAGAAATGGTGTTTTGAGTGCTGTGTAAATTTGGAGGAGGTACTGACTCATCAGTCCTTATACCGATCAGAGAAGGTATGGAGTTCAAAGTCAAATTGCCGTCGTCTTGACGGCAATAAGTAGAAGCGAATTTAGAAACGACATCACGCGAATTTTGGGCGTACTTGAGCCCTGTTGGTGCTTTTGTTGGTCTGCCTAGTCAAGAGTCAAGGCTGTCCTCATCTTCTTTGCGTTTGTTGACTTGTTCATCGTAGCGCCAGTCTTGTACAGAGGCCAGCTTATAGTCGAATGGATAGTTTCCTGCTGGAGTATCGAACTTCTTGCTTTTCCCTTTTCCTTTGCCTTTTCCTTTGTTTGCTTGTCTGTTATTTCCAGATCTCACTTCATCCAGCGCTTCCGACCAATGGTCTGCTACATTCTGGAAGATGGTGTTGTCCAAGAAGACTGTGGCACGGACATCACGGACCGAAAAATGTACCCAACAGTATGTGTAGTAGTCATCGTAGATGGCATCGTGACCCCAATAGGGTTTCAGTTTGCTCAGATCTGTTCTCAGCTGTCCTTTGTCGTGAGCAATGTCCAAGGCTTTCAATACAATTTTGATTGGTTCAGCTTTCAATCTGTCCCACAAGCCGATCTGCGGTCTCATCTTAATCTGGTCATTTGTATGGGTTCCGTTGACATAGAAGTTGAGAGGACGTTTCTTGTTGATGTACTCGTCTTTGAACCATTTGTCAAGTTGAGCTCTCATCCAACTTTGTTTGAAATACACGATGGACATGTGGGATAGTTCTGACGATTTTGCAGTATGTGATATTTGGCACATCTCTGCACTAAGTCCTGCAGCTTGCAAGCACCAAAGCACAAACTGAGATCTCTGGTCTGCAGTGGCCTGGTTGGGCCATCCGACGAAGCATTCTTCTTTCGCTGCTGCGGCTCTTTGGTCTCCTATTTGTGACTTCAAGCTCCAGAGTTGTTGTCGCCTAAAGGCTTGTTGGTCGTCCTGGCAATCGTATAATTTGTCCTCCAGCTCACTCACAGCTGCTTTCAGGTCTTTCACTTGCTCTTCGATATCCATCACTACCACGTCTACTGTCTCTTTCACTGTCTCTCTGATGTTCTTCTCATCGATTCTCGGTCTAGAAGGTGTTTTGATATCTGTTCCGGCTCTCACTGGTGTATTTGTTTCAGGCATCTGCCCAGCTTTCCATTTCCGAATATGTTTTGATCTCTTACCAGGCTTCTCTTCAATCACCGCAAGTTCATGGTTCAATGAACGTCTCACACCAGGACCATCTGCGTCCGGTGCACTCTCCATTTTGGAGTTTAGACTCTCTACTACATCTTCTATTTCTGTGCTGCTCGGATTCCCCTTGAACCTTATATCATATTATATTACTCTATATTATATACTGTATTATATAATTTCATATGTATATATATATATATGCTAACCCCCCCCCTGATACCTACTTTTTACTGTTAATTCCTTCCTTTCTTCGTAACTACATCTGTGCTGGCAGCAAGTCATTTGCAAGAACCATGTGGGTTACATGCTTGAGGGAGCGTGGGTTCAAAAGGATGAAGCTATGAAGGCTTTGCACAAAGTGCTGCGTTACAAGTTCTCACTTGGGCAAACTACAGCAAGTACTTTGCACGATGAAGGGACGAAGGGAGCAGAAATTGGGGCATTTTTTTGAGATATGATATATATATATATATAAGATAACATTAGTGATAGTAATGATCAACAATGATATTTCAACCATATGATATAGATATAGTGTTGTAATAACATATGATATATATTTATGGGGATATGATATATAGTGATAGTAATCATTAGTAATCATAATCAATCAACCATAATCACAATAACTGTATCACTGGTTGGTGGTTTGGAACATGAATGGATTAGGTTTCCATATATTGAGAATAATAATCCCAACTGACTAATATCATTACTAATCTAGTGATTAACTCGGTAATTAGGAATAGTTAATGGTGATTATTGTTAATATAGGGCATGTAATGGTTAATAGTGAATTTTCTGGTGAATATATTAGGAATATACTAGGATGAGGTTAAGAAACCAAGAAAGATGGGATGTTAATGGGATTTTAATGTGAACTTAATATCATTAATTACTAGTCTAGTGATTAACTGGGTTATTAGGAGTAATAGTGATTATTGTTAATATAGTTGGGTTTTTAGTAATAATAATCACTCCCAATTAGGTTAATAGTAATTATGGTTGATTAACTGAAAGAATTGGAGGAATTCACCACAATGGAAGGTTAATAGTAGTCCCCCCAAGCGTTAATCCCAATTAGTAAGAAAACATAGTAATCCCAATGATAACAGTAATTATTATTCATAATAGTTGTATTAACAATAATAATAGTAATTAACCACAATTGGAAGGTTATTAGTAATAGTAGTTGGCTTATCAATAGTAATAGTGGTTATTAGTAATAATGTATATAACACACCCAAGTGGATTATAATATTTCTTCCAATAGTAGTGAAAGCTTTGTTGATAGTTGGGTTATTAGTAATAATAACCACTGCCAATTGGGTCAATAGTAATAATGGTTAATTGACTAATAGTAATAATAGCTGGGTTATTGGTAATAATAGTTTTTACTCACTATTACTAGCAAAAGATTACATTTTTTTGGGGAGTACCAGAGATTGACCAGGGGTTAACCACCCACCAACCATTACGTTTTGTGTTTACATATGGGTTTATGCTGTAATATAATATGTTGTATGGTTATTGTGTGGATGTTTATGTGGTTTTATATTGGTTGTGCAAATCTGGGTTATATTGAGGTTAACTACCCAACAAAGATTGATGTTTATGTGGGTAAATTAGCGTGACCTCACGTCGTGACCTCACTGGAATCATGGTTAGTAAGGGGAATTACATATTCCAATATACTGTAGCCTTATTTCAGGTTGGTAAATTAGAGCGAAGCTCAGACCGAGGCACACGGACATTGTTTGTCGGAGAGTTTCTGTCTACACATGTGTACACTGATCTCAAGTCTGAACTTAAGTCTGAACTCAAGCCTCAAAGCCTGCCACCGAAGATCCAAGATCCAAGATTCCCAGAAAATTTTTCTTGGATGCAGGCTGGAAATCTTGGATGCACCCAAGATCCAAGATCCAAGATTTCCAGAAAACTTTTCTTGGATGCACTTGCAGAATCTTGGATGCACCCAAGATCCAAGATCCAAGATTCCCAGAAAATTTTTCTTGGATGCAGGCTGGAAATCTTGGATGCACCCAAGATCCAAGATCCAAGATTTCCAGAAAACTTTTCTTGGCAGAATCTTGGAAATCTTGGGATAAACCCAAGATCCAAGATCTTGGGTGCATCCAAGATTCTGCAAGTGCATCCAAGAAAAGTTTTCTGGAAATCTTGGATCTTGGATCTTGGGTGCATCCAAGATTTCCAGCCTGCATCCAAGAAAAATTTTCTGGGAATCTTGGATCTTGGATCTTGGGTGCATCCAAGATTCTGCAAGTGCATCCAAGAAAAGTTTTCTGGAAATCTTGGATCTTGGATCTTGGGTTTATCCCCAGATTTCCAAGAAAAGCTTTCTGGAAATCTTGGATCTTGGATCTTGGGTAGCAGGAATCGAGACTATGACACTCAAGTCTGAAGTCAAGTCTGAACTCAAGTCTGAACTCATGTCTCAAGAAACTCAATATAAAAAGCTTTCTGGAATCTTGGATCTTGGATCTTGGGTAGCAGGAATCGAGACTATGACACTCAAGTCTGAAGTCAAGTCTGAACTCAAGTCTGAACTCATGTCTCAAGAAACTCAATATAAAAAACCTATCAAATTCAACATATGAAAATAAGCAAATTATACTGTAATTTACAGTATAAATCAAGGAAAGGTAGGTACCAGGGGGGGGGTACCATATATATATATATTATATTATAATACTGTATTCTATTATATTATATGTATAATATATATATATATATCATGTATAATGTATATATATTATATATATACTATAGTATACATAATATATTTATAATATATTTATAATTATTTATAATTATTTATAATTATTTATAATATATATATATATATTATATATATATATATTATATATTATATATATATGATGTATATGATGTATATACAATATACATACAATCCCAAATGGGTTGAACATGAAAAGCTGCAAACGCACCAGTGTCCGCACCTACAGCAGCCGCCAACGCACAGGCCATGGTCACCAAGGCTGCGCGCGCATAGGCATCTTTGGCCAAGGCTGCCATGGCTCGAGGGAAAGTGTACCTAGGCGCCACCCGGTGAACGACCGCAAAAAAAGGTTGGGGCCCGCGGGGAATCTGACACACTCAGTGTTCAAAGGGCTGCAATAAAAGTTCAATCCATAGAACACTTCTGAGTGATTCTGAGTGTAACTCACTCAACAATACTGAAGTTGGCGTCAAAGCACTGTCAAGCGAGAAAGATGGACAAATGATCAAAAGTCACGGAGGTCGACCTAGCTTTTTGGGCGGTTTACTGCCAAGTTGCCAATCATACAAATCCTCAGGATCCTCCACATCACCCACAAAACCAGCTGGTGGTGGGTCGACAGCATATAGGGCATGTAAAAAAATGGGCATCCCTGGAACTGCCACAGTTGCCGGAGCCAAGTCCAAGACTCGAACTTGAGTGTGTTCGATCTCACACAGCTCTGACACGATGCGAACGGCTGCCTCTGCCCCTCTTTCATCTTTATCTGCTGCTCCCCATGGCAGGCGCATGCCTTCCCATTCCCCGGTCAAGGACCGAATCAGCACGCAGTGATTTCCGCGCAAAATCAGGCCGCCAACGAGTTGGCCATCCTTTGGGTCATCGCTGGCAGAATCGCACTCTTCATGAACATGACCATCCTGGCCTTCAGGGTGTAAGAAGATGAATAACCTGTTGAAAATTGTATTAACAAGTTGTTTTTCATTGGATATGAGATGATATGAGGGATTTAAGATGATAGCAGTATAGCGGACGTCAACGGACACCATCCCACCTACCTTTCAACATTTTCAACTTCAAGATCTTCATGGAAGGATTTTGGCCACCAAATCAAAATCTCGCCTGCTTCAGCCTCGGACTCAGCATGTCCATTGCTCATCGCTTTGATATGCTTTGATCAAAACCGAACCCATAACGCTTGAGCTCAGCAGCCGAGGGTGACCAGTGTCCATGCAGGTAACTGTTATCTTAAAAAAACACTAGGGGAAAAAACATTGCCGCTAGAGAGGTTGCCTTCCGAAATAAGTCTAAATATAGAATCGTCACATACTTCTGGAATCTTTTGAACCCATCATATGATCATTGATTCCGTGTATTCTCCCCATCTTCTCCCTAGTGCTAAACTGCTAAACATCAAAATGCCACAAATCCAGTCCCCAACATCCGTCCCCGCCTCCCGTAAGAGTTCCACCATCGCTTCCCAACGATGAGATTTACCGCAGGCGCTGATGCAACTGGTGAGCATCGGCAGGTCCGGAGGGCAGTGCATGGCAAAGCACCTGCTAAGCAGCTGCAAACAGCGAACCCACTGATGACCCCTCTCGCAGCTGGACATCACTGCACCAATCAACATGGAATCCTTAGATTTCCGGGTGCAAAGGGCCACAAAAAAAGTAATTAACATCTTCCCATATCTTCCCGATTCGTCATTTTGGGTGGACCACCAGCAATGAGAAAATAGATGAAAATAGCACACCATCCTCAGCTTTTCTAGGAATCTGGAGCCACCCGCCAAGAGATGGATTCCTCCAACAAGTAGAGTGACCACGGCCAATGCTGCCCTTCACAAGCGACAATCGCTGAATGAACCATGATCCGATTGGGCTGAATGTTCTGCATACGGCCCTCATATAGAAGCTGAATTGCCAAGCTCCAGTGTCCTCTGTGACAGGCCGAGACAAGGCTACCCAAAGTGATTTCATCTGCCTTTAATGTCATGGGGATCTGAGCTGACAGTCCCAATGCAGCTTTCCAACGTGCCACTTTGGCACAAGCTGAGATCACGCTGTTGTAGCTTGCCAAATCCGGTACCAGTCCGCCCTCTCTGGCGACACTCAGGTGGAACAGAGCATCTTGCCAACGGTGACATCGTTCCAGGGAGCTCAGCAGCATATTTAGAGACGTTTCATCTAAAGTTTCTAAAGCAAAATGAGTCAGCTCAGTCAGCTCAGTCAGCTCACTCAGCATTGCCGTCGTCTTCAAATTCTTCAAAGTCTCCAGGATTGGAAGCACCATGTCAGGCCGATCTTTGGAAGCACTTGCAGCTGCTTTGAAGGTGCCGAGTGTCGGAAAAATGCCGAGGTTTCCCATCCTCTCCAGCACCTGCAAGGCGTAGGCCCAAGGAGCTGCTGTTTTTAGGGCCACCTTTCCGGTTCCTTCCCTTCTTTGGGACAGGTGGGACAGGGCCATCAGGATGGAGTTGAAGTTGGCCACACTTTCTGCCAGATCCATTGCTGTTGAGATCTTGTTTCCACGCACCAAAGCTGAGACCAGGCCGTTTCGACAGACGTCATCCAAAGGAACACTGGCAGAATGGGCTTTCTGCAAGAAGCTGATGGATAATTCCCAAGATGTACCAAGGCGGCACGCCGTGAAGGCGGCCGCAAACATGCCCGTGTCAACAAAGATGCGGAGCTGCTGGAAAGGGACCTGTAAGACTTGCAGCGAAGCCTGCCACTGTGCAATCTTGTTCAGGAAGCTAATAGATGCACTGTAGGGGATGATGTCATGCTTCACTTTTTGATCTTTTTGCATTTGCACCAGATACTCAAGGACCTTCCACCAGCAATCTCTGTTGCAGGCTTTGATCAGTAAGGAGTACGTCACAGCATCAGGTCGACCCCTGGATCTCTGCAGCTTCTCAAAGATCTGCCGGGCCTGATCTGGACGGCCCTGGCGGATCGCTGAAGCAATGGATGCGTTGAAGCCCAAGGTTGAAACCTGAGACTGGCCTTGGCCAACTTTGTCACCAAACTTCAGAAACTTGAGGCGATGTCTGGCCAGGGACCTGGCACTCTGCAGAAAGCGTTCCGTTGTTGCCTAGGATCAATCATACATCATCAAACATCAGCCATCAATGACGAATACTGTAGCATCAGTGACCTGGAGTCCCTGGAGTGTGGATTTTGGAAGACCACAGGATTCACATGTACGAAAAAACGAGCTTCCGCTCCCAGGAGGAGTCCATTGCATCAGATATCACAATACGGTCACTTACAAGGCGCCTGCCTATGAAATACTGAAATCTTTGAGCCATCTACCTGCATCATCCTGGAATCCTGAATCATCCTGAATCTATGACAGCCGCTCTTTCCCATTGATTTCTTTTAGCTTTCAATGAAAAAACAGGCAGCATTGCGGCCATTTTTAAGTCACTCTTGGCGCGTCGTGGAGCACGTTGAAGCCTGGCATCTTCTGGAGCGCCTCGGAGTGGAGTGTGGTACAGAACTTGCGACATATGCGACATCTTGTCAATAGCTGGAATAGCGTTCACAAATTATCACAAATGGTATATCCCAAAACATCGCAAAACCTGGCCTCGAAGAGTAGTCGCAAGGTTCTGGATCTCCAGGCTTTGCCAAGTCTGCCAAGTGCATGGCGTGTCGTCTCAGGTTGCTGGATGTGTCCTCTTCAAGCCTCAGCTGGAGACATCGGGAGACATGTTTTTCAGATATTGGAGGATCAACTGAGCTGCTTTGTGGCCATTGTGGCCATGTTATCATCCTTTGATTACCTTTGAAGCTGAGCGGCTCGGAAGAGCATGACATTGGCCTTGAACTTGCTCCTGGTTTCTCACTTTTTCTGCTCCAAAGGTTGGGATAATGATAAAATACTCTTCCCATCTCTTCCCTATTGTCCCTATTTGATCAAAATTAAACATGTTTTTGGATGTTTTTGGAACATGCCAGACTCTGAGAGCAAATCGTTTCAGCGCCGAGACGGATTGTCTCGGTTGTTTTCTGGTCGAAGTTGAAGCCGGTCTGTCAAGATTGTCAAGCTATTGAATTGGACAAAGGGGATGCAGGATACAAGTCGGATACAAGGCACAAATTCATCTTGGCATATCTTGGCCTCCTCAACAAAGCGTCGAGTGTCCTGCACAGCATTCGCGATTTTCTCCAGGCAAAGCATCTGGCAAATCCACCAAGTCCTCTTGGTCTGCTTTGTCTGAGGCTTCTCCCTTAGCACGACAAAGGTTGGGCACACTCAGGTAAATATAGGTAAATATAGGTAAATATAGGTAAATATAGGTAAATATAGGTAAATATAGGTAAATATAGGTAAATAATGTAGTAATGTAGTAAATCATCACAAAATGTTGTGCAATGCTGTGCAGGCTTTCTGCGTCTGCACAGCTCTTGAAGAGGCCACGACCCAGTTCAGGAGAAGGCCACCACCAGGTTTAACATGCCTAAGAAGCACGGGTTCTGCACGACTGGCGGCCATCAGCGACAGCAAACAGCATGTAAAAGGGCCTTTTGATGTTGTGCAGCAGCATGGCCGCCTGTTGCAATGCATAGAAATTCATGCTAGCTGCAGGTTTTATGACTCTGGATTGACTCTGGCTGACTGCCTGCTTCGAAGCACAAGTTTGATCGATGCTCAAGCCCTCTCCCTCTTCCTCTCCCTCTCCCTCCCTCCCTCCCTCGCTCGCTCGCTCTCTCTCTCTCTCTCCCTCTCTCTCTTCGCCTTCTGCTTTGGAAGGAGGGAAGCGACATCCAAGCACATCACCCAATCCTTGGACCAAGCTGATGTACCAACGAAGTTCTTTTATCATGTCATTCGTCATGTCTTCATCATCAATTGTCTACTACTCCTTGTGTCAACCCACGGAAGTGTTCACCTTCGCTTCGGGTGCCGTCAATTTCATACCCGAACGGTCAATGCTAAGGTCGCTTCAAACTTCCTCTGCAAATCAAGTTCCGGCTGCATCAAATCTACCTGCCGCACAGCAAGGTCTTGTGCACAACTGTTTGCTGCATAAACGGGCCCCTACACTGGATAAAAGAAATCCTGCACCAGTTGATAAGTGGTGTATCTCATTATTTGTAGGGTTTCAACCATCCAAGGTGGTGCAGGATTTCTTCCATCCACAGTACCATTCATAAACGGGGTCTAAATGATTCTAAACGCCCTGTCTATCCAATGTGGGTTTGGGCCTCCTGAACAGCCCCACCAGTGATATCCTTCACAGCCATGGTGTTGTCAAACGCCAAGGCCTACTGAAAACGGTGGCAGAAGCATCGCATGTCATCCAAGAAGCGATGGACTGTCCATTTCAGTTGCGAAAGTGACAGATTTGTTGTGTTCAAAATCTTGAGAGACACCTTAAACATGCTTAAATGCCACCGGAATTTCAGAAAACCAACAATGCCACATAATTGCTTAATGTCAACTCGTGCGCACTACCTCAACCAGGCCAGTGTCATTCAACCAGGCGCTGTACTGCCTAGGTCGAAACTTCCAGGCATCATTCACCGCCAGTTGCTAAGAGCTGAGGAGCAAGCCCACCACCAGCGCCAAAATCACCCACTGATCGTTTTGCAGCAAAGCCTGAATCTACACAAAGATCATGGCACCCAACTTGTTTTTGTCGAGCATCCTTGTGTTAAAATATGGTACAACTCAGGCAAGTTCCATAGACAGGCTTCAGGCAGTGTCTCAGAAAGCCCCTCATCAGGCCCTTCATCAAATGAACGTGAGATCAGCAAACTCGGTCCCAAGCAATTCTCTCGACACAGGAAGAAATGATCATCTTTCAAAGGCTTCCTTGTTCAGGTTACATTCTGACGGCAAAAACACGGCACCTTGTCCAAGACCCAACCATTGAAGGTCTGCCGTCTTAAGTACTCAAAGGAAGAGTACGAACCTGAGGACAATCGTCCATATGTGACAGCCCTCCGCTGGGTCCAGGCCCACATGGCAACTGATGAATGGTTTAGGAGTAGCGAGACCCCGAGACCCCTGCCATCCTCGCTCTTCCTGTGTTCCTCGCCTGCACTGAAATCCTTGGATATGGCAAGAGATGACGGGATTGACGAGTGGATTGACGAGTAAGATGAGTAAGATGACATGGTGACATTGCTCTGTGAAGATCTGGTCTCACTGTTGCACCACCTGCTGAGTAAATGCTGAGGATCTTGGAACCACAGAGGCACAGGCATAGAACATCCCTCGTTCTTCGGCATGTTTCGCATGCAGCAACTCCTGGTAAACAGCAGAGCTGAGCTCCTTCCTGAGTTCAGCATCTCCAACATCCCGCGAAGCCAACAGAAGCCAACAACCACAAGACACCAAGGCTCGAGCGAATGAAAATCCAGAAATTTCTGCAAAGAGGAGACAAACATGTTGCCAAAAATCAAATTTTCAGACCTCAGAGAAATGTGTGAATTTGTGGACCCCATGGCAAAAATATGGGTATGGGCCGGTATGGGTCTGTCTGTGAAAATCAATAATATCCAGAAATTTGCATATCTAATAGGGAAAATGATGAATCAGGGATTTTGGATGCTTTATATTGCTTTATTATTTTGTTTCAGTTTCCCCATTATTTTTGGACAAACTTATATTGGTTCACGTCATTTATGGTGCTGTTGGCTGCCAGGGTCGCCCTGCCAGCTGACGTTTGGAGGTTCACCTCCCGGCTCATCTGCAACCTGGCCCTCCTCATCCAGATCTCGCCAGGAAGTCACCTGCAGCTGGTGACCTGGTCGAAACCTATGCCCATACCACTTTTCATTCGTTTCTGCGTTTTCACATGTTTTCACACTTTCTTGTTAATGACTTTTTGGGAATCCCCAAAAAACCTCCTGGTCAAAAGCTCTACCCATCTGGGGTGTGTCTTCGACACCATGAAAAGGAAACTGCCTTTCCTGATGGATCTTTGTTCGAATCCCAAGTCCAAGTCGCATCGCCAAGGACTCCGAAAGCAATGCTGTTCCACAGCAAGGCTGAGTGTTCTCCTGAAAACTGTCGCATCGAAGTCATCGAAGAGTCTAGGACATCTGTCCAAGTGATCCAACCAACATCAATCAACTCTCAGCCCCTCTCCTAAGATCTTTTTCCATGTTGATACAGCAGTCATCAGGATCGTGCGAAGATTTGGCGACACGCAAGGAGCATCATCCGGAACCTCCGCGATGATCGACCAGCTGATGCTTGCTTTATATGCCAATCTCCCATCATATCCCGGCCCCATTAAGGAGCTGGCTGCAACAGTCTGCAGCCGAACCAGGTATTGCCAGACCTTGGCATTCGAAGCAAGGGGTCAAACCCAATTTGATGAACATGTGCAAAAACACATTAAGGCTATTCACACATGTTGATTGCTTCTCAAGATTGCGAGCATATTGACATGACAATTTGGGACAGACATCGATCTCTCTGTCTGCAAACCCATCCGTCAATCCAATTCCGAGAAGGGTTGGGAGTCCCAGCTTTTCTCATTACTCGGTCCTGTGTGTGGCTTAGAAGCCATGCCCAGCTGTGCTCCTTGCAAAAAGATTACGCAGTCTTCATGGAGTACCCTCTGAACCCTCTGCAAAATGGTCTCTCTCGGAGCGCAGAGTCATTGCAGGGTCCTCTGGGTACTTGTGAAGTGTCCAGTACAGCCCAGAAGTGCCTCGAAACAAACAAAGATAAACAAAGAGCCAAAAAGCGCCAAAAGTTCTCCACTTTTTGGGCCTGTGGTGTTCAGGTGCAGCTGGTTCACCTCCTCCGCTAATCTTTTGGCCTCCTGTCGCCAGCCCCACCAGCAGCATCACCATCGTCACCCATATAGAGAATTGTAGAGATACATGCAGTTACAATCAGTTACATGCATGCAAATGAATCCAAACACAACATCAGTCCTTCAATCCATTCTAAATGGCAGTTCACTCCGCAAATCAGACCAACCGTAGACTTTTTTGGCTACTGCCACTTCAGAATGTCCCTTTACATCCCTCTACTACCTTTACTTGAAAATCAAAGCTCCTCTGTCAATGCAAGAATCCGGTTCGGGCAGGGCGTGTCCTTCAAGCAGGACTGCTAACCTTGGACAGTCCAGTGTTGCAAGGGTCAGTCCTGCACCATGCTGTACTCTGATAGAGGAAGGGTTCTCTCCGAGCCACTTTTGTCCTTCACAGATTTCGATCTTAATTACATCTCATGCAGAGCAGACTGCGTCGTTCCTTTCTCTGTGGTGCAAATTGAAAGAATCTGACAGGTTGACACAAGCGAAAGCAGCAAAAAGATGGGAAAGGCGGTCCAGCTTGAGAAGCTCGAAGTACAGAAGCTGAAAGAGTTTTTCGACCTTGTGCCGCTGGTTCTCGTGTGAGGATGTGTGAGGCAGAATTCAGATGGACATTTGCAACCCTACCAAAATGTCACAGAGAAACATCTCACTGCCTCTTCAAACATGACCAAGCACTTTCAGAAACCAACAGCCACTCAATATGATCCTCCAGAACTCCAAGTTCAGGGCTGGTTGCTTCGACAGGTCCATCGAGGCATTCCGGTCCTGCTCTGAGGGCTCCTTAGACAAGAATCCAAGAGGTGCATTGTGACACTGGGCTCAGACAGTCATGTCACCAAGTCCTATCAAGGCCTTCAACTGTCAAGATGCTGGTGGGACCAAATCAGGCAGTCCAGAGCCGGCATAGTAGCGACCTCATATCTTCCACCAATTGAGCGTTCAGCATACGAAGATACACAAGGCTTACGTGGAATCAACCAGTTGCTGTTTTCTGAGGTTTCAGCCAGATTCATCGACCATTGCTATGACGCGCAAATGGAGCCTCTGTGCCAAGCACCACTCGCCCACAGCAGGTTGGACATTCATCAAACATGCTTTGCAGGTTAGGCCACTATGATCCACTATGCATATCTGATCCTACTTTGCTGTGCATGCAAGTTTCCAGGCACTCGCCAGCGTTGCTGTCCTGCGAGCGTGCTGGCTCGTGTGTCTCATGTTGAAGCACGCCAAAGCTGCATCCGGTCGAACAGTCTCGCCCAGTGCGCAAGAATCCCAACGTTAAATAGATACGGGGCCGTTACATGATATTGATATGAATTTGGTTCCTTGGTGCAGAAATGATGCCATCAAAATGTCATAGTTGTTATTGTTTGCTGACAGCTCATCTGCGATGATCTCTTGAATCTCTTGCATGCTTGTTTGCTCTTGCCACGGGTTTTGACCAAACCCCTGAAGCAGGTCCTCAGAATCATGATTGCAAACCTTTCCCAAACTCAAACCATGGCTTGGCGACTAGTCAGTGATCCAAACCTCAGAGCCTTTAACCTTTATCCTCGCACTGGCTGTGAGTGGTTCCAGAAATCTCCGAAATTTGGAGATAGGCTTCGCTGCATGTTTTTCATTGATCCGTTTGGTTCTGTCCATTCGGTGCGAGACCTACCTACTGTAGGGTTCAGCAAGCCGTTGAAAATCAAGCATGTTGTGCAACATCTACATAGGGTTCGCACTTTGAATCTTACTGGGGCGCGTGTTCACCAACAGGGCAAAGAGCAAACACGATTTTTAAAAAAGGCATCAGGAATGCACAATTGCTCAATCGACTCGTACCATCTCACCACATACCAAGCTTTCCCAATTGAGCAGCAGCATTTTTGGGGGTTGCAAGATCTCACGTGTTCCAATCCGGGCCTTTTTCGAACTCAGGCAGGAGACTAGACCGGAGCGTGGCGAGACGCAGGAAGGGAAACCGTGATGTGACAACGTAGAAGGCAGTGAAAGTTGCTTGTGATCGTGCTGAGCTGAAATTGTTCACACCAATTATACGAGACTGACTCTGTAATCGTGTGCAGAGGTACACCGGGGTTGGGCGCAGGTTGAAAGCAAGCTGTTGAAATTGGAGAGCAACATTGACATAGAGCAACAGCTTCATCCGAGCTTCATCAGCTTCATCCCTCTTCCGTGGCATTGCAAGTGTTCCCATTGCTCCTCTGGCCGATCGATGCCCCCTCCTCTTGCTGCAACTGTCGACGGTATCTTGACATTTTTCGAGACGCGCTTCGTCTGCGCCTGGGAGATGACTTTCTCTGACCTCGACTTCGAAGACGTCGACAAGCACGCCATAGCATGCCATAGCACGCCGACTGCTTCTGCTTCGGGGTCTCCATCGCCTTTCTTCCGAGAGGACTTTGAGGAAAGGGCGTTCATTATCATCATTATCTTTCATTGTTAATTCTGTCTGCCTCTTTGGCTCCGAACAGCTAGCAGTGGCTTTCTCGTTTGGTGGTGGAGAGCACGAAGAAGGAGGTGCTTCAGGCTTCAGACGTGTCCTTTTCCACATCATGAAGTTGTCTGGTCCATTGCACATATCTTGCATGCATCTACACTTTGGCAGTGAACCGTCTTTTCCTGTGTCATCTAGAGCACAGAGCAACCGCGCAAAGCGCAAAGAACTCAATCTCAGCTTGAACTCGGCAAACAGCATCGTTTAATATCGTTTAGCCACTCCATCAAATACATTCAAATGCTACCTCCAAAGCCGAATGATCTCCAGAGCATCTCTCGATGTGGGGAAGTTGATCTGAGTGTATTGGACCTGGTTCCTGCAAAGCCTGGGACATCCCGTCTGCAACACCAGAATGGTCGTGGCCAAAGATGCGCGATTCATTGCAGCCTCATTCTCCGTGCAAATCCACTTAGGGAGAGAGAGAGATAGAGAAGCGCTCTTGGTTTCATTCGGTGATGATGGCAGCTGGGTCCGTTGCGTCCTTCATTGCAGCTTGTAATTGCTCCAATTTCCATGGCTGCTGAACTGTCGCAAAATCGGCATTGAAGAGGCCAAAGCTCCTGAGAAGCCACATCATACTGCATCCCTTCCGTTTCCAAAACCCTCAGGCTCAAGGGGTGTGAATTCTTGGCTGAAGAAGTGTTCAGACGCTCAATACACATCACTACCATATTAGAAGAGATAGTATATAAGAGATCAAATAGGAGTCAAAAGATGCTGTTTGCCGCCGAAGGTCTCACCTATTCCATTGTACTTCTCACCATTGATACTCCAGTAAGCGAAATCCACCTCATTGTCGGCTATATACCTCAAAACATGCTTCCACCAGAGATTCTGAACGTCGGTGCCGAACTCTCCCAACCAAACTGGCACAGCCTCCCCGGACGGTGACTGCAAGAATCCCCATCTGAAATCCAGTTCTTTGGCAAAGGCCTCGTATTTGCCGAACTCAATCCAGACAGCTAGCAATGTGCAAGCCATGAGGACCAAAATCATCGCCAAGACGCAGCGCTTCGTGCGGCACCTCTGGGCATGCTGTGGCAAAGCACAGCCATCTAATTGCTGAGATCCAGTGCCAATGCCATTGCCATCACCCGCTTCCCGCGCTTGTGGGAGACTGATAAGCTCAAGCACAGCAGAGGCTCTGGTCTCTTCCCGGTGTGCGAGCGCAAGGAATGCAGCCCTTGTCCAAAGAAAAATGCTAACCGCAGCACACACAGGCGTGAATGCAGCACAAAACACTCCAATGTAGACACCCGTAATGTCACATCGCTGTATGAATCCAGGAATAATCTTCAGACCAACTGCGCAAAGTGTTGCAAGCAAAGCGGCGACTGAAAACTCGACGCATGGATTGGAGCCTTCAGTAGTACAACTCCGGCAAGATTCGCTACACCAGTCCTGATTTTGCTGTGCAATGTTAAGGATTGATTGGAACATCGATGTCATATGTCTCTGTGTTCATTCTCAATTATCTCAGATAATCTCAATTCTCTCAATGATATTTGTGTCAGTGTAGTACACACAAAAATGAACCTACCTGCAGCTGCTCGTATTCCTCACAAAACTATGCTGGTCTGTTGAGCTTAATGACTCTGGTCGACCTATTAAAGTCGACGACCAAACGAAACATTCTCAGAAACTCATGGAACATAAGATGTAGAAGATGTGATAAACTGTTGAAACCGACCATGGGATCGCAAGGCAGGCCTAAAACTTTGTCTACAGTGCCTACAGAACACTCCAGTGCAAGCAGAGATTCTCCGGATCCCTCGGCTGCAGCGTTGGAGGACCTTCTACAAGGGCAGCCGGAGCATCGTTGAAGGACACCTCTCCGACCTCGTTGAATCCCGTGCTTTATGAAACTCTTCGAATGCTTCCAGCCATCTGAGCAATCCACCAAGGTAGCGGATCAGACACAATAGCAACCTCGTCTCAGGTGCAGAAACACAAGAGAGCTCAGATGTGCCACAAGAATCCACAAGATGTAGCAAAGTCGTTGCAATATACTGCAATCATGTCCATATTGTCCATGGTCCATCTCCCACAAAATCAATTCAAAATGGCTCGGCAAGGAATGTCCATGTTTTGCATCGTTTTGGCAACTTCGCTTGAATGTCTCAGAACTACACCAGCACGCCGGGAAGGCTGCTACAATCAGTCCAACGTACAACCTCGAGGGTTTCAGGGTGGGTTGGAGGCATGGCGAATGATCAATTGTGCTGACTGTGCTGCTCGGGAAAGGGCTCAATACCCGCGCGGGCGACCAAATGGAAATTGAACCAGTTGTACCTGGCAGGAGCCAACTCCACCGGTCTTCCCAAAGGGCTTGAGTGTCAAAAACTCCGCAGGGGCACTCATGCGCTGTGTACACGACACGACCTTTCAAGAATGGTACCTGCAATGAATGGTATCAAGAATGATAATACAGTGCAATTCCATGGTACATTTACAAGCCGATCATAGTCGATCTTAAGATTCTCCTGGGATGGACCCCAGCAACAGGATGCAATACATCCACCGCACCCCATGGCAGCAGCAACCGCACCCTCCAAAATCAAAAATGCACCACGTGTGGCCCTTGCACCAAAAGGCACGCATGGTCAAAAACATGCAGTGAGAACTACAATAAAAATAAAAATAATAAAATAGCTAAAATTCATTAAAATTCCTTTAAATTCCTTACTATGTCCTTAAAAGTCTTTAAAATTCCTTAAAAATCCTTAAAAGTCCTTAAAGTCCTTAAAAGTCCTTAAAAGTCCTTAAAAGTCCTTAAAAATCCTTAAAATTCCTTAATAGTCCTTAAAAAGTCCTTAAAAGTCCTTTAAAGTCCTTAAAGTCCTTAAAAGTCCTTAAAAGTCCTTAAAAGTCCTTAAAATTCCTTAAAAGTCCTTAAAAGTCCTTAAAATTCCTTAAAAGTCCAGTCCTTAAAAGTCTTTAAAAGTCCTTAAAAGTCCTTAAAAGCGCTTAAAAGTCCTTAAAAGTCCTTAAAAGTCCTTAAAACCTTAAAATTCCTTTAAAGTCCTTTAAAGTCCTTAAAAATCCTTAAAAGTCTTTAAAATTCCTTAAAAATCCTTAAAGGTCTTAGAGTCCTTAAAAGTCCTTTAAATTCCTTAAAAGTCCTTAAAAGTCCTTAAAATTCCTTAAAAGTCCTTAAAAGTCCTTAAAAGTCCTTAAAAGTCCTTAAAAGTCCTTAAAATTGCTTAAAAGTCCTTAAAAGTCTTTAAAATTCCTTAAAAGTCCTTAAAAGTCCTTAAAAGTCCTTAAAAGTCTTTCAAATTCCTTAAAAGTCCTTAAAAGTCCTTAAAATTCTTTTAAATTCCTTAAAATTTCTTTAAATTCCCTACGTACTATGTCTGTCCAATTCTCTGGAGAAATGGAGACAAATTTCTCGTGGCCTCGGAGTGCACGGGATAGGTAGGAACCTCCACATCTGCGATGTTCGAGACTCAAACCGGTTGAACACTCGGATCGCCACATCTGCGATGTTTGGGGCTGTGTTTGTCTCTCTGATTTGCCTGGCATAGGAAAATGCCAAAGTACAGGCCCGAAATGATAATGAGCATATTCTCCTTAGGGTTCAGGTTTTGCGAGAGACATTCGGAAAGAACAAAAAGGCCAGATTTTTTATGTAGGCACCCAAGCACCCAACGTTCTTCTCCAAGATTGTGGTTGCAGCTTTGGTTGCAGCCCTGGGCCTGGACGGAAAACAGAAACATCTGCAACCGACAAAGGTCGTGTCAGCGCAACAACTGGGCAGCTGCACCAGTCTGTAGCGCTCTCGTTGCCACCCCATTGTGGCCAAACATTGCCTGCACACCGAACGGGTCGATGCTTACCGCCCAACATCCCAACATCTATCCCTGAGAAAGGACCTGCTGGGCGAAGTTCATTGCGAAGATCAAACCCCATCACCTCAAAACATGTGTCAACATGTGTCAACCACTCTTGCCATCCGATGCCTATGTCCCAAAAACTGCTGAGCATCAGACTAGTGGATTCTCTTTGTAGCGGTCAGCCATCAGACCTCGGCGACTTGTCTTGACTGCTCTGTCAACGTTCGTGGAATGTGTCAGGTTTCTGACTTGTCAAGCTGAGTGTCATGCTCAAAGCGTTCAGCCAGGAGGCCTCCGGGTATTTCTTGGTATACCACAAACCTTCTCCATCCGAGGTGTCGCAACACCTCAGCTATGCATATCACCAAGGTAGTTTTTTGCATCATCCTGCTGAGCTGGAGACCACATGCTGGTGGAGACATGATTGTTGAGAATGACCTCAACCACAGGGATGGGATGGGTCAGTGACACCAAAATCGCCCAAACGCAGCGAAGCTTCAGAAAGACAAAGTGCACTTGCCATGCTACCCCATCTTTCCTGGTGAAATCCACTTTATCAAACTTTATCCACTTTTTCATACTTTTTCTTGGTGTGTGAATCTGTTCAATTCCCGTGGCTTTTGATAGTTCTACAGAACTAACAAATCATGTGCATTCAATCCCATCAGCCTACTATTGAACACTCCCTCAGAATCGCTGGTGTATTGGACCATTTATCATTTGGGGACCTATCATAACTGGGGAATGATGGGGGCATTGGATTGATTGGGGTATAATAATGTCCAGCTATAGGCCAATCATGGCTAATCTATACCAGTTTTGGTGGTGAAAAAACCCATAGGTTAAAAGTTAAAACATGGTATGTGGGGTATTGTCATCCATTCCACGTTACTAGCCCTTCTAATGGGTGTATACCGTATGCAATGAATGTGTATTACAGTAATGGATTGATGACTATGCCTGCCCCAACATGGGCAATTTGCCCAAGTCTTGACCATGGAAGATAAGCCAGCTGAACCAGCAGAAATGATGATTAACAGATTAACATTCATATCATTCATTAACCATCCTTAAATTTCTGGTATTGGTACCCAATTTTCAGACAACGGACCCCATGGACACAGCGAGTCGGCGCGGCTGACCATCAATCCATGCTGGGTGAGCTGGTCCACCGTTGCATCGAAGACCTCCAGAGGAGAGCGGTCCTGGCACGTCCGAATTTCTGCTGTCAGCTGCAGCAAAAAGGGGACACACTGGGGGGAGTGATGGACCCACAAAACGGTGGATTTTTCACCTTTGAAATGTGCTAAACATGTGTTAAACATGTGTTAAACGATGTGTTAAACATGTGTTAAACAAATTTGAAACGTATGCTCTAGTCACACCTCAAAAACTTGACGGTTGCATGTGACGGTGACCTTGACGGTGAGTTTGACGGATCCGTGTTTCATGATGGTGAGTTTGACGGAAAGGTCGACGGTGAAGTTGACGGTCCGTCAAAGTGTCCGTCAAGGTGTCCGTCACGACAAAATAAGGCATATTTTAATGAAATAAGCCTTATTTCAATATTTCGTCCAAAACAAGCCGTCAACCTCACCGTCGACCTCTCCGTCAACCTCACTGTCACAAAAAGAGAACCCGTCAACCTCACCGTCGCTCTCTCCGTCAACCTAACTGTCAAGCATCGCGCATGCGCCACTAGAAACCTCAAATTCATACGTGTTAAATTTAGATAATGTTAAACCATGTTAAACCCTCCATTGTGGAGGGGGTAATACTGATAATTACAGTACATAGTTCTGACTCATACAGGGATTGTTTCAAGCTGCGCTCCTGCAATTCTGGGCAAGCGGCCAAAGAAACCTGCTACTCACCATCATGAGCAGGGCTCATACTTGTGAAACCTCTGTGTGTTGATGGTTAATTAAGGATAATTAAGGGTAATGTTTCTACTTCTGCATTGCCACTAGCATGTTCGAAATCTCAATTGCTCAGTGGCAACCCTCGCCTTTGGGTCAGGGACCCGAGAGAAATTGCCAATCACACCATCTAGGCTGAAGGGCAGCCTAACACCTTGAACTGCAGGTCTTACAGGTTTAACCAGCAACTGCAACAGCTCTGTCAACAACAGCAACCCCTTCCAGCTGAGTTCAGGTCAATTGAAACCCGACTCGGAGATGGTTTTCGCTATCTGTCCTTTCCGTCGACAAAACTGAGATTCAGAGTGCGCGGACGACTTGATGTACTGGTGAATCCTGGTCCCACTCGGTCCAAGCCATTTGCTACCATCTGTGGCAAATGCGCTCCATACCTCGGAATTTTGGGAGCATGGAAGAACAATGCCAGTCAGTTATGTGCTCGAATCTGATCTGATGATATTGTTGTCCCGTGCTGTCCCTCTCAGCATGAAATCAAGGATCTGGCCAATTCACGCACTTCAGTCGAACACGACTTCCATTTGCATCTACAATGAAACCTGGTCAGCATGAAGATCTGGTTGACAACAAATAGATTCACCTGATGCATTGGGCGCACGTCCTTTCGTCCTCAAAGGAAATGCTGGGTACGCTGAGTTCGCCTCATGTACCAGGTATGTTTGCAGTATTTTGCAGTGCCATGTCAATGCTGCGCAGTGCTGTCAGTTGGAGTTGTCACGTCAGTGTCTATGGTAATCCAACATGTTTCAACTACCGTTACTCTCATCAATCTCTCATCTATGACCTCGCCCAAATCCAAGACGTTGCCTCATCCAGGTCCGAAACATCTGTGGTGGCCAACATGTCATCATCATCATGACATCTTGATGCAAAAACACGCAAAAACTATGCCCATGGTTCAAAAGGAAAAAACCCTTTGGCCTGCCAGGACAAGGACAATCCATGCGGCAGCCATGCCCAGCTATTCAATGCAAATTTCCGCGGTGTTTGCAAAACTATCATTTAAGCAACATCGAAACATTTGTTCCTAGTTTCCAATTTTGAAACAACAATTGCAAAAGTGAACCATATTTATCTGATTTTATCTGAAGGTTTGATCAAAACATATCAAAACATGTTACGTGGATTATCTGCTAGCTTGAAATGTGTGCTTGATAAACTGCGGCAACATTCAGCACCGAACAACCCAAGACAAAGAAAACACTATGTGTCCAACACAAACTGCGACTTTGACAAATGTGTGGTTTTGGCCTGAAAACAAAGTCCTGGCAAGGACCCATACCTGCCGGTTTATCACAAAAAACCAGCAAGGTATCGGGAACAAAAAAATGCCAGCAACTATGAAAGGAAAAATATGCATATGAAAACCGCAAAGTTCGAACACGAACATCCCAGCCTTGCAAATTCAGCACACTGCTGGTCAAGGCATCCAAAGCTGCATGAAACTGGATGATTTTTTTGTTGGGTGATTCTATCTACTTGGTGGAACGTGCTGTGAGAAAAAATGCAGCCTGACAACTGGCAATCAACATCGATCAAATGCGCGTGTTTGCTCAATGCAACTTTTACCGAGCTAGAAAGCAAATGAAAACATGATATGGAGCCAATAAAGCTGCAAAGCAGCTGCAAAGTCGTTGCCAAAAACTGGCATTGGGGCAGCATCCAAGTTCATGTTCCTGTCGCAACTGAATAAAAAGTGTCTTGCCGTGTCTTCTCACAAGTCCAGACGGAAGCGTTTTCAGGGCGCGTTGTTTTTTGCCTTTGTTTTAGATAGATAGTAGATAGATTAGGTAGTTAGGTAGTTAGTTAGTTAGTTAGTCAGTCAGTTAGTTAGCTAGTTAGTCAGTTAGATAGATAGATAGATAGATAGATAAGATAATAAGATAAGATAGGATAAGATAGGATAGGATCGGATCGGATCGGATGGGATGGGATAGGGTAGGATAGATAGATAGACAGATAGACAGATAGACAGATAGACAGATAGATAGATAGATAGATGGATAGATAGATAGAGATATAGATAGAGATATAGATAGAGATATAGATAGAGATATAGATAGAGATATAGATAGAGATATAGATAGAGATATAGATAGAGATATAGATAGAGATATAGATAGAGATATCGATAGAGATATCGATCGAGATATCGATAGAGATATCGATCGAGATATAGATAAAGATATAGATAGAGATATAGATAGAGATATAGATAGAGATATAGATAGAGATATAGATAGAGATATAGATAGAGATATAGATAGAGATATAGATAGAGATATAGATAGATACAGATAGATATAGATAGATATAGATAGATAGAAATAGATAGATAGAGATAGATTTAGATAGATTTAGATAGATATAGATAGATAGAGATAGATAGAGGTAGATATAGATAGATATAGATAGGTATAGATAGATAGAGATAGATAGAGATAGAGATAGATATAGATATAAATTGATAGATAAAGATATAGATAGATAAATATAGATAGATAAATCTGCCGACCCCGGCCTTCGCCAAGGCAGGGGCGGCGCCTGGGACCACCGCAGGTGTGGAACTTGTCTTTCTTAGCTTCAAATGCTTCAATGCTTCGCGGCAGCTTCGATCAGATCAGCCTGCCGTTTGCCTCCACGGCCCTCTCTAGGTCACATCCATCGCTTCTTCTGGGCGGTCCAGCCTGCCGTTCGCCAGGGGTTGCGCAGGCAAAAGCTACCCCAAGGCCACATCCATCGCTTCTTCTGGGCGGTCCAGCCTGCCGTTCGCCAGGCGTTACACGCTTCAAACCCTTCAAACGCTTAAACATTCTCTTGGCATGCCTCATCCCGCAGCCAACAGGCACCCCAAGGCCACATCAATGGCTTCTTATGGGCGTCCAAGCCCAGCCCTTAAACCCTTAAAACCCTTAAAAGGCTTAAAACCCTTAAAACTTTGCAAAAGCTTCTCGGAACGCCCAACCCCGCAGGCAAAAGCTGCCCCAAGGCCACATCCATCGCTTCTTCTGGGCGGTCCAGCCTGCCGTTAGCAACATATTATTTGTCTTTCCTGAGCATCAGTGGGCAGACAGTTTAAGCCACCATCCATCCATCCATCCATCCATCCATCTATCTATCTATCTCTCCATATTTCTACAGGACCCCCCAAATAGGGGGGGTCGGCGGCACCAGGGCGCTAGCCCATTCTATATGGATTATAGATAGATAAATATAGATAAATATAGCTACATAAATATAGAAAAATATAGATAAATATAGACAAATATAGATAAATATAGATAAATAATGATAAATATATATATATATATGTAGATAAATATAGATAAGTATAGATAAATATAGATAAATAGATTTGATAGATTAGATAGGTAAGTAGATAGATACGTAGATAGATAGATAGATAGATAGATAGATAGATAGATAGATAGATAGATAGATAGATAGATAGATCGATAGATAGATAGATAGAAATATAGATAGATAGATAGATAGATAGATCGATAGATAGATAAATAGATAGATAGATACATAGATAGATTGATAGATTGATAGATTGATAGATTGATAGATTGATAGATTGGATAGATGAGATTAGACTAGATAAGATTCGATTAGATTCGATTAGATTCGATTAGATTCGATTTAATTGGATAGATTAGACAGATGGATAGGATAGGATAGGATTTGATTGATTTGGATTAGATGAGATAAACCAAGATGAGATAGACCAGATGACAAGATCATAATCGATTAGATTGGATTAGATTAGATTAGATTGGATCGATAGGTTAGATCGATAGATTGGATGGGTAGGTAAGATAAAATTAGATTAGATTAGAGACTGTGAGATTAAGACTAAGATTAGATTAGACTAGATACCCTACGCAGTAGAAAGACAGTAGATAGATGGATGCTGTGGATGGGTACTACATCACATACATGAAATTGTTTTCACTGTCACTATATTCTTTACATCTCTTTACTGCGTTGCATGAGGCCACAGCACAAGACAGCTATTGCAGTACATATCATATTGAGGTACCATTGCATCAGGGGACGATCATCTCTTCTGCACGTTGCAGCTTTTTCATCCCTCAACATTTCTTGAAATCGGTTTGTAGTTGTGTTTTCTTCGCGTTGCGTTTTCCTTTCCGTTTTCGCGTTTTCGTGCTGAAATCCTGCTCTCATCATCGTGGCCGAGACACACACTGCTGAACACACACACACACACGCAAGTGTCTTGCACAGCAACAAAGCAAGGGGCTCGTTTTCCCATATCAGTGAGCAACAATCAATGCTCCGCTTCAAAGTTCATAGGCCTTTCACACGTGTGAAACTTCTTGAGAAGAAGTGACCTTGTTCTGCATCAGATCGAATTTGTGGCACCATTTTGGGGTCATGAAGATCCCTCAAATATCTCAAATGATTTCGGCAGCCGTGTCACTGAAGCGGTAGAGAACTCTCCCTTGATCATCTCGTTCCTCCTGCTTCAAATTGCCATACCACCTGTACTCTCCTGGCTTGGTCTTCGCCAGGATTCCGGCTTCCATCTTCTGTAGGTATCCCAAGGCCGAGATCTCCACCTGCAACACGGTGAACTGCTTCTGGTGATGCTCTCCTTTCAGCCCATGAGGTGTCCAATCCATGAAGTACTGAGCTCGATCCACTGCCTCAACAGCCGATGTTCGAAGACCAAATCGCTGCGAGTATTCATCAGGCTGCACTTCTTTCCCACTGTTCAGGTCGGCAAATTGCTGGGGAGATAGGGCGATCCAAAGGGTCACGCTCTCCATGGTTCAAAGTCGGCAAATCCAACCCAAAACAAGCGCTCTGATTTGAGCTGCAAACGCATCGAAACTGTGATTGTTCATAACGGCAATCTGCAAGGGATGTATTGTCCTTCAACTGGCATGACATGACATGGCATGGCATGACATGTGAAGCACTTTATCTTTTTTGCCGGTGGCCATATGGCGTCGTGTCTCGCATCTCATCAGAACGGCAGCAAGGAACCTTTGCCTCGGTTGCTTTGCACCAAGCTTGTCATCCACAGTGTTACCGGCAGTTAGAGTTGCGCAAAAAAAGGCCCTGAGACTCGCACTTGCACATTTGCAACATCCTTTGCATATCCTGAGCATGGTTGGGCAGACTTTGCAGAATATTTCAACAGAGAACACATGAGAACACGAGCCTCCATGCCATGTTCGTCACAAATCCCAGCGCTCGCCTGGTGCACCAGTGTCCCTTGAAAGCGACTGGAATCACCAACCATCACCTTAAAATACCTAAAATGATTCTAAAATGATCTAAAATGCATGTGTGCAAATGTACGTGGCAAGCATGTTTCTCAGCTCTCTCTCTCTATCTATCTCTCTCTCTCTCTCTCTGCATCACAATGGCCTTCCACCTGGAATGTAGGAAACGAGAAACCACCTGGTGTCAGCACGATCAAACTGCTGGGTCTCAGACTTTCGAAGCTTTTTGTTGTTTCGAAAAGCTATGCACAAAACGTCACCAAACGTCTGTGAGCCAGACGAGAGGGCGCTGACCTGCACCGCCACGGTAGCTGAGCCCATTGGATTCCCTACCGACTTCAACGGGCCGCGCCTGCACTGCAGAGAAGGCAATGGCCAACAGGTACGACCTTTCATGCTGCAGCAGAATTGAATGTGCTTCGATTCTCTCTCATTCAAGCATCCGCAAGCAATTTTAACTGTCTCAAGTCCCAACCTGTAGATCAAAGATGCCCACAAGGTTCCAACCTTTGACCAGTGATGTCTGTGATGTCTGCGAGCTGAATGTTCAATAAGATTCTAGGTCCCAGGCCATCGACATGGCATAGGTCGCAGTAAATATCAAACGACTGCGCGACAACAGATGCCTGCTGAGCTAAGCAGCTGGGCACACAACATCCTGTGATCATAGAAGCATGATGATTGCTACTCTGCTAGTGCTTTCTGATGTTTGCTGATACTATTGTCATACCATGTCATACCATGTCATACCTGGATAACAGTAGCTGTCATCATGGCAAACCATTGGAAGCTTGACGTCCAGCCGTGTCCAGCCTCAAGAAAGCTGAATGTCCTCGAAGAGCTGAAAAGCTGCCAAGGAAGCACAAAGAGCCTCAACAAAGGGCAGTCTGCTGTAAGACTCACAGGAATTGCCATGCCAGATACATCCACATACAAGATATGATAAGAATTGATAAGATATGCCTCTGCACCAAGTATACCAAGTCCCCTGCCGAGCGTGAAAAGCAAGGCAAACTTCTGCGGAGCCAGAACTACCATAGGCCTTGGTCTGCAAAGGATTATATGCAATATGATCTATATGTCTGCGTACAATCTAAGAACCTAAAAGGCCCTGACGCGTAGGCATGATGTTGAGTCCAGTGGAAAGTGTGCAGTGTACAGACAGTTGAGTCCAGTGGAAAGTGTGCAGTGTACAGACAGCATTCTGCTGCGTGCAAGTTCGCTTGCTGCTGTACGCTGTGCGCCGATATGTTGTCACAAGAATGTTTGTGTAAGTGTGCTTCTCAAGTGAGAGTAGGTTTAAATATTATGCATACTCTATGAATGAATGCGCGTAATGGCATGCTTCATGTACATTAGCCTGCTGGGTGCATCTTGGTTGGTTCTGAAGTCTTGCACCTTATGTTTAGAAGGCTTGCGAACCTGCTTGGTGTTCAGCAATCTAAGGGACGGGCAAAAAGAAAAAGGCGAGGCCTCAGAATTGGCTTGCAGTCGTCGCTGCTGTGTTGCTGGTTGCTCAATCGCAAAGCGTCATACGGTTGTATCAACAACTTTCAAAACCTAAAAAAACGAAAGATCAATTTGACAAGACACTCATCAGAAAGCAGCCCAGCAAGGCACCGCCAAAAAACATCATCCACCTTCAACTTACACGTCGATCACCGCCGTATATCTTGATTGCAACTAAGTCTAGTGCACTCGAAGGAAATCACACTAGTAAGAATCATCAAAGATCGATCTCCAGCCTTTCTCTCGAGATGGCATTCTCCGAAATGGTTGTTGAAGCTTGCTTAGCAATTCCCTCGTCAGAAAGGCTTGAAACCAACTTTGACTGGAAAGGGAGGATCAAGATGGATCAAGGTCTGAAAAATCAAGTGGTCTATATTGGTCCATGCTGATCAAACTGTGCAGGAAATGTGTGTGTGTCTCGGCCCTGGTGGTGCACGGGATTTCCGCACGAAAACGCGAAAACACGAAAACGCGAAAATGGCCAGGCAAACGCGAGAACGCGAAAACACGAAAACGCGAAAGCGCGAAAGCTGGACAGCTACATACAGATTTCAACGGGATGAGTAGTGGAATGCAGGTTCATGTGATGTGATGTAAAGATTTTTTTACGGTATCTATCTATAGAATCTATATTTCATTCTAGCATATTCTAGCCCTACCTCCCTACCTCCCTACCTACCTACCTACCTACGTATCCATCCATCCATCCATCCATCCGTCCGTCCGTCCGCCCATCCATCCATCCATCCATCCATCCATCCATCCATCCATTCACCTAATCTATCTGATCTATCTATCTAATCTATCTAATCTATCTAATCTGTCCAATCTATCCCATCTATCAAATCCATCCATCCATCCATCCATCCAGCCATCCATCCATCCATCCATCTATCTATGTAAGCTATGTATCTAAGCTATGTATCTCAGCTATGTATCTCAGCTATGTATCTAAGCTATGTATCTAAACTATGGATCTATGTATTTATGAATATTTATGTATCTATGAATCTATGTATCTATGTATCTGCGTAGCTATGTGTCTATGTATCTATGCATCTATCCGTCTCTCTCTCTCTCTCTTTCTTGTCATCTCTCTGTCTATCTACCGATCGATCTACCAAGCCGTCTATCTATCTACCCATCCATCTGTATATCACCTATCTTCGCCTTATCTATCTACTTACCTACCTACGTACCCATCTACCTACCGATCTATCTATATATCTATCTATCTATCTGTCTGTCTATCTATCTATCTATCTATCCATCTATCTATCTATCTATCTATCTACCTACCTATATTTCCTTTTATTTCCTTTTATTTCCTCTATCGCTTGCCTAATCCTTCCCAACCTTTAATTTTCTGTCATCCAATCTACCTGTATTTAGTGTTCTTGTTATGCATCCGTCTTTTAAACAAAATTTTGACGAACATATTTGTGCATATTTCTGTAGTCTGCATTTATGTTCTCATCTATGCTGGCATCTTTGTTTGTTTGTATGTATCGAGGCGGTGCATTGCAATGCAAGCTGAAGTAAAAGTGGCAACACAATGTAACTTAACGGACTGTATTTATGCCTGTAGGCACGTGTGCATGCATGTACGGATGTATGTGTGCATGTGCCTCTCTTTGCATCGATCTTTATATCTACTTATGCAGCTGGTGTAGCACGTTGTAATATGATGCATGTGATGTAGTCCCTTGTAATTTCAACTAATATGTACATATATATATATGTACAGTAATATACATACATACACATTTATGTATGTAATGCAACGTATGTGTGAGTGTGTTTGGATGCATGGATGAGCGTGTATAATGTGAAATCCAGCATTGCGGTGTCGTGTGGCGTCACGGAATATAAAATGTAATGCCGCGCAACGAAATGGGATGTATTTGTGTATGTATCTATGCATGTGTACAACTATGTATGTCTCTATGTATGTCTCTAGGTATGTCTCTATGTATCTATGTATGTCTCTATGTATCTATGAATGTCTCTATGTATGAACATGATGCAATGCGTTGCCATGACTCGGACGGTGAACACAACGAAAACATGCATGTACCGATGTATCTACGGTTATCATATGATCTACGTATATGAAATGCAGTGTAACACGTCGTAACATCTTGTGTACTTATGCGTCTATGAATCGCGGTATCTATGTGTGCGTGCGTGTGTGTGTGTGTAAGGATGTTTGCCATATGTGTGTGTGTGTGCAGATATGTCTATGCTAGTATCAGTGTATCTATGTATGCATCCATATTTCTATGTATGTATCTATGTATGCGTTCCTGCTAGTACGCTTGGAATTACATCATTGCAATGCAGCGTAGTGTAACGCAATGGATTGTAATGCAGTGAAATGTACTGTAATGCAACGTAATGTAGTATAATGTAGCATGATGCAATGCAATGCAGGTAATCTAAGGAAAGGGAAGGAAACAAAATCAACATAATGTACTGCGTGTTTGTCCGTATGTGTTATGTGTTGTAGAGTAAAAACGTGACGTTGCGTATTGTTTGTCTTGTATTGTGCTGTATTGTACTGTACTCCTTTGTATTGTATTGCATTGGATTGTACTGTGATGTGTTCGAAATATGTGTTTGTATCTATCTTTCTGCCTATGTATGCACTTTTGTATCTGTGTACCGTATATTTTTGTATCTATGTATCTATGTGTTGATGTATGGGCGGATGGAGGGGTTGATGTGTGCACAAAATGCAAGTACATGAACATGTAAGTGTAGCACGTATATTATGTGTGTATGTATTTGATTGTATGTAAAGGTAAGAGACATGTAGTGGAAGTGTGCATGTGTGTGTGTGCGCGCTTGCAAGTCTGCAAGAGGCTACTGTAATTACAAGGAAACCGGCACTTCTCTATTTAGATTTCTGTTTGAAAATAATATGGCATGGAAACATCAAAGGCGGAAATGCAAAAACAACAAGAACGGCGCAAACAGTCAAAAAACGAAAACTGCGAAGACCGCGAAACACGAAAACTACGAAAACCGCGAAAAACACAAAAACCACGAAAACCGCGAGAATCGCGAAAACCGCGAAAACGCGAAAACCGCGAAAACGCAAAAACCGCGAGAGCAGGAAAATGCTGAGGAGACTAGCACTACTGTTGGCCGCATTTCTCGGCTTTTTCGGTTTTCTCGGTTTTCTCGGGTTTCTGGTTTTCTCATTTCTATGCATCTCACCGTTCTGGCCACGATGCAGAAATTTCTTGCTTAGTGATCAAAGATCTTGTCATCTGACCGCCTTGGCTTTTCCAGTGAAGTCAGTGATGCCCTGCTGAAAGCCCTGCTGCGCATTGGACGCCGCTTTGGACAACGCATTCAGATCTCCTGCCTTAGTCGACCCGACAACGTTTGTCCATTTTGGATGATCCCATAAACTGTGACACTTGACTACCAAACATGGATGGTTTACTCTGAAAAAACTGGAAACATGATAGGATATTGATTATTACTTCAACAATATATTTATAAATAATAATAATATCAGTAATATCAATACATATCAGTAATATATATATATACAGTATATGCTTAGTCATACTTCTTACTTTTTTACTCCCATGAGATCCCCGAGTTCCATCGAGTTCCCCACACTGGCGGCAGCTGCCGCCTCGGCCACGCTGGGTAGGGCGCTGCTGAGCTTCGCAAACCACCTGGCACTGGGTCATCCCACCGGTCGGAAATTTGGAGCGATGTACAGTGATGGATTTCTACGGAATTTGATTTTTCAAATATATTATATGTATAATGTATATAGTAATATATATATATAATATATATATATATATAATTAATTAATTAATCAATTATATTATATATATATGTGATATATGTGATATATGTGATATATGTAGAGAATAATATGGATTTGTATGGATTTGTATGGATTTATATGGATTTGTATGGATTTGTATGGATTTATGATGGCATCCATAATGGCTGTATCTCAAATAAAGATTCAACTTTGAAATGATCATGTGGTGCATCTCTGAACTGATAGTTGACTATAGCCATGTGGGTGCGTCCGACTATAGCCAGTCATAAACCAACCACCGGGTGTAATCCAAATGATGGAGAACATTTGAGAACATCCATATTTGGGGATGGGTCATATTTTAGGGACCGATAGGACTCTCCGTGCAGCAGGGGTTTGATATGTTTTGATGCACCAAGGTGCATTCCCAGACTTTCCGACTTTGTCGACTCACAGCAGCTCAGTCTTCATGTGTTTAAACTATTTTAAACTCCATTTTGGCTCGTGGATGTGTAATGATGTGGAATGATATGTATATATATATGTATATTATACAGCAATCGTTGTATCGCCTAACCATCCTCCAGATATGGGCAAACATAACAAAACGATGCCAGATCCACGAGCCATTCGCAGGTGTCTGTCCGGTTGCTGCCGCTGTCTGAGCCTCTGGATCAGCCTGTGCATCACGAGTTCCACTTGTAGAAGCAAACAATACTTTGCTTGATGAGGTTTGAAAGAGGTTGTTGGTTGATGTTGGTTGCTACACAAAGTCCAAATGCCTGTCAATCTAGCGGAAACTATAAGGTTGGCATCTATAGAAGATAGCTGATAGCTTGGCATAGCAATGTGCCTCTTCGGGCCCATTGGCAGTTGCACCTCTACCTAAGAAGCGCATCAGGTCGAAAATCAAAAGCTGGTGATTGAAGCCTTGGTCTTTCATTGAACAATATTGAACAGGTTTTTGGAATGAACTAAACAGAGTCCCTGATAGATCCTGATCCCTGAGGACCTGGCTGAAACCTTTGACCTTGTTGGTAAAGTCATCAAAGGCACGAACGTTGCTACCACGCATCACCTCCTTCAAATAAGACGAACAAAGTGGTCCTGACTAAAGGAGAGGCTGACGCTGCCATATGCTGCCATAGGACGAACAAAGCTTGCAAACTTGAAAGGTTCAAGGCTGTGCCATACCCCGCCCCTAAACTTCAAACTTGCTGCTTCTTCAGACTAAAAGAGTGAACCAGATAAGTTGAAATGACCTTGGGTGTTTGTTGTTTTTTGATTTTTTTTTGTGAAGGAGTAACTAGAAGAACAGAAAGCTTATGGGCGTGCGCTACTATTTATTGCTCTATCAACTGCTACTGCAATCGCTGCCACTCGTCAAATTTATACTTTTTCATACTTTTTCCAGGCACTACATGATCCGCATGTTGATCTACATGTTGATCTCTGTGAGCCATTGTGGCGGCTGCAAAAGCACAGCATTGGCACCGTGGCAGGTCCCCGAGCAGAAAGAAGCAAAAGGTGCACCTGCTGTGTTGATAATTTCTCGTTGACCAATGCGCTGAACTTTTCGCCAACTGCTCAGACGCTACCACGCTGGCCATTAGCTGCATTCTCAATGCTCCATGAGATCGGAACGATCTCCCGTGATCGGAGCTGGCTCTGGAGCAGGTTCAGGAGAGGCTGCACCAGACGCTGGTGAAGTCATGGAGCTTTTAACCTCACCGAGTTGGGTCAGAGCACCAAGCTCCGAAGGCGCAGCCCGCACTGTGCCCTCCGGCTTTGGGTCGTTCAGAACCTTCCGCCGTGGATTCGGCCGTGCCAGGTTCTCTATGCATGCTGCACGCGTGCTGCGCAAAAACTCGCTGACTGTAATGCAAAGACCAGTTAGACCGCAGTCGAACAAGAGGGGCTTCTTGAGATCTGCAACAGAGCTATCCACTAAAAGCAGCGGTGGTCGGCCATCAGCATCTGGCGGATATCCAAAGGGTGGGCAGACAAAAACAGGAAAACCTGTTTCCTGAGAGATGTCTTTCAGCTTGCATTGAACCACCGAGGCAACAGGCTTCTGTACAGCCTTTGCCACTTTCTCTATATCTGTCATCTGTGGATGAGGCACAACGCTCAGCACACGTCGTCCCTCCACTTTCCAAGCCACTGTCTGCATAAACACCCCATGAGATGTGAAGGACTTGTTCACCTCAATGTATTGATCCCAGGCAGACTCACCCTCATTCTTCGCAGCTTCGACTGGCTTGATGTTTTCCACTTGGACCTTCTCAGCATTGCTCTGTTTCTGGGCCATTGCTTTCGTCTTTGCAGCTTCTTGCTGCCTCAAAGACACAGGGGCGTGTCTCAAAATAGATACGAGTAATATATTAATATACTCACGGCGTTCAGCCCACAACTGCTTGGCCTTGTCCGGTTTGACATCCAGATTCCAAGAAAAATGTGTTAAACCATGTTAAACTTTGTTAAACCAAGGAATCAAGCAGTCTTTGCTGCCAAGAAACGCATATTTGATGGACCGGAAGGATCGCTGCAGTACATACCTCACTTGTGACTCACAAATCAAATGACCCCACAACACCACAATTGTGTACAATTGTATACAATTGTGCCAGTCTTCTTGGAGTTTTCTCCAGGTCCTGTCCTGTCGCAAGAAAACTCAGCCAGCCTCTTGCATCTCACTCCATGCTTCTTTAGGAAGGCTTCAACCTCTGGGAGGAGCTCAGCCTTTCGCTGCGGTGGCGCCGCCTACCAGATCAGATGGGTGTGTCATTGTGTCAGTCGAGATTGATTTAAACACTTACCCAGATTATCCATGGTTATCCCCTCAAAAAAAACAAACTGAGATTGTTGTGGGTGTTTTGTGATGTTTGATGTCTAAACATTGAGCAAAATCTCTGGTTTTCAGGGGCTTGATTTGGACCCATGGCCACATGCCACCCCACAGGTTGGTCCATCTCAAACGCAGCTGCCTCACTCACTGGTCTTGGCTCCTGCTCCACTGGCCTCACAACATGAATTCTGTAGGACCCTGCAGCACTTCAATCTAAAATGCGTCAAAGAGTTCAAAAATCACCCTGGAATCTAGGTGGCTCTGATGCAATCCTTATGCGTCCGCAAAGTTGAACGTTCAGACAAACAGCTTCCTACCCCGCCTCCTCTTTTTTCCTCTCTGCTGCCCTGAAAAAGCCAATGTGACAACAATCTCCTCAACTGGCATCGCTGTCAGTTGAGGATTGCATCGGCGCCTGCTCTCCCGGGCGTGGCATCTCTGCCACCAGGACGCCCTGGAGTGCCCTGTCATTGGTCTAGAGTCTAAAGCAAACATCAACGTGGCAAGACATGGCCAGTTTGTGGCGGGCCTCTCTTTGTTTACATGCTACTCGTTGCGTACGGCCGCGATCTGCGGCTGCCTTTGCCATTGCCTTAGCGTTCCAGCAGCGCAGACTGATATAATGAATATCAGTGGCACAGCATCGATCAATCGAAGCTCCAAACGGCAGGAGCCTTACCGGATGCGGGGTTCAGCACCTCAAGGGTGTTAGCAGATGGCAGCAGTTCAAACCAACAGTTACCCAAACACAAAAAGGAACGGCTTTCCCGGGCACGGCACTGCTGCATACTCTGCCTGCCGACGCAATTTCACACCGCAAATGGGGAATCAACAGCTGAGCTCTGACCTCTGCACGTTTCAGGCTCGTCTTGAGGTCCAGGGCCTCAGTGATCGGAATGTGGCATGATGTGGCGTTGACTCCCACCTGTCTTGAATCTTATGCTCCTGGCTGGCACTGTGTCCGAGGCTTTGCTCGAGCCTTAAGCTGGCTGAACGGTTGGACAATTTGAACATCATGTTGTGCCATTTCATATGACAATCGCAACACTCCCAAAAATATCCATGAAACATATGAAAAGAATCCACTCCACACCTTGGGAGCTGTGAGCTGGAGCTTTAAGGAAAAGTAGCCTGGCATCAAACAGGGTTATCTCATTTTGTCACCATTGGTTGGTGGAGAATGACTCAACGTGCCAGCGGACGGATCCAGCAGTCCACAAGATGCCAAGCCTGACAAGCCGTCTGCAGTGTTCGATTGAAATGAGATGCGTTGATTGTTGAAAGATATCCTCTCAGTTGATGAAGCAAGAGCTAAGGTCACTTCGTGTTGTAAGGATTGAGCCATGAAGCACCTCACAACAGGTCTGGGATGTTCCTGGTGCGTTGTTCGTCGCAGAAACTGGGGGCATCGAAGGCATCGAGCCTTCGATGCATCCGTGGCAGGACTTGAAGCTTCAGGCGCAGCCTGGGAAGATTCAGCTGCAGCGCTTTGCTCAGGGCCTGTCCGAGGGTCCATGGAAAATTTTAAGATCAAAATACATCATTAATATTCATTAATGCGATTACAAGAAAACTATAACATACTATAACACTCTACAACCCATGAAGCACGATCGGCTCAAGAAAATGATGTACTTGGTCGCATATCGCTAAGTTGTTGGCCAGGCCGGGATACCCTATGACGTGACTAATCAGAGATCAACATGATGTGACTTGATGTGACTTCAAAATCTTCAAAATTCCAGAGTTTTCTAGATGTTTCTACTTCTTGCGAGGAGCTTTTGCGTCCTTTGCTGGGTTCTTTAAAACTCACTGCGCCTGCTGTGGCTTCAGCATTGCTGGGAGTTTGGTCCTGCACTTCTCAGAGGTGAAGCTCAGTTTTACACCAATAGCATGTGATCCTCCTGAAATGATGGAGCCAGAACCAAGAAATAACCAGGTCGGACATGATCTGGTAAATCTTCCATCCCACATCATCCCACTACATGGTAAAGAATTATCCCTCCAGTGGCCATGAAAAGCTCCTTGTGTCTAGGCGTCATCTGCCTCTGACGTTTCTTCATGCGTCGAAGTTCAGTGGCTTGCTTTTGCATCGCCTGCTGCTCCTCATGGGATACACAAAACATACACAAGAAACAAAGTCCTGGAGTCCCATGACCTTTTGCTATGCCCAAAAGCATTCAACAGGACAGTAGCCGCTTTAGATCACTCACAAGTCTGGCCTTGACATGAGCGTAGTACACTGAGTCCGTGTGCCCAGAATGGGTTGGGTCCTTTCTATCAGCCTTGCAGGAGAAGTGATAGAATCCTCCCACTGCTGAATTGGAATGTATTTTCGTATTTTATAGCCTTTTCGACAAATTGCAACCAACACTTAAAGAGAATACCACATTAGTGAAATGGAATGGGATTCACACCGCATTAGCTGCTACAAACACATCGGCTTGCAAACATGTATAATATATGCATCTGTGCATATAGAATCATATGTATATAAATATGAATGTTACACATTGCATTGCATACGACACTCCACACTATTATCACTATTTGCTCCATTGAAGTGCCATTCGCCCGCCTCAGAGGCAACTCTGAGTTGTAGGCCTTAGCATGACCAATGCATATCTTTTGAAGCATATCATGCAAGAGCATTTTTGTAATCGCAACAAAGTGCATATGATTGGCTCTTATAAGCAAATGTGTGTGTGCATGGGTGCATTGAGGATATGCCGGGTATGCGTGATATTGTGCAATGGTCTGCTTGAATCAACAGAACTTTGAGAGAAAGCTCTCGGTTCCAGGCAAAACTTCTTTAGACCCCCTCGTCGAGCCTTCCAACAAAACCGTTGTTTTTCTTCCAGTTGCCAGATTATCAAAAATGATTCAGAATGTCTAAATATATCTACCCTCTGGTAAACTAACATAACTATGGAAAATCACAATTTTTAATGGGAAAACTCACTATAAATGGCCATTTTCAATAGCTATGTTAAATTACCAGAGGGTAAATATGATGATAAAGGTGATCTCCATGAGGCAGCGTTTTTCTACCATATCCGCCCATTGCTTCAACCAGCCTTTCCCTTCTTGGTGTCCTCACCAGACCATACATTCGCATCATTCGCTGAACCCAATGCTATGCTATGAGGAATGTGGCAAACTCCAACGGCAGTCCTTAGAGCCAACCGACAAAGGCTGTGTCCTTGTCCACAGTCCAAGAGGCTCTCCAACTGCCAATTCTCGAATGGCCTGAAGATCGAAACAGCGGCCGTTCAGCTTGCACCGTTCAGCAAACAGTTCGGCGATAAATCTGTGCACCTTTTGGACATTCTCTCCATCTTCAAAGATCACATTGCATGAGGAATCGTCCAGCCATTCCACCTGGAAGGGCTTCCAGGGAACCGTGGCGGACTAAAATGCTTCGAGATGCTTCGAGCATTGGCCGTACCTGCTGGGGCTGCCAGTTTTCGAAGACCTCCAACACCTGCCAATGGTCAAACTGATACAATGATAATGTGAAACTAAACACTTACAGACCTTACAGACCTTACAGACCTTACAGACCTTACAGTTGTCCATTCCATTCATGCTTTGATACGTAAAGGAAAATCCCATGCAAAATCGGTTTTGGCTCACAAGAGTCTTGATGTCTTATGATTATACATCGGTCATATTCGATCATACATCTTCGCAAACCACCTCCTTGTTGGAAAGGAAATCAACGCCGTAGCAGTGCAGGACCTCTGGCCTGTCAAGACAATCATCTGTCCAGATCAGCACTCCCCCAAAATGAGTTGTATTCCAGCTATGTACATGCAAACAATAACTCACATGCCATATGAACTCATTTCAAAATGTCATAATCATGTATTATATTTCATAATATGTCATAATCATGCGTGCAGCCCTTGTATCACGCCTCAATGGTGCCAGCTCATTGTGCTCTCTGCGAGCACATATGTGAGCTTCCTCCAAGATGCTCAAATCCTCCATGGCAAAACTTCTCGGCTCATTCGCTTCTCACTTTACGGCCATGGATGAAGTTCGCGCTTTCCGTGCTCTTAGATCTCTTAGCTACTTGGTGCCTTGCCTCTGAGTGGACCAAGAGACCAAGATGTTGCTGTAACATCGCTGCTTAATCAGTTCTGAATCAATTGCGTTTTGATGTGTCATAGTTCTCTATGTTTCTTGTCAGCTGTTTAATCCTTAAGTTAGATCTTTTTCAATGGGCAAAAAGTGAATGAGTGGCCAAGTGGTCTGAGCCGAGGTTTGGGCAGATCTCAAATGATCAGTCAAAATAGCACCAAAGTGAACATGCCAACTCAGCAGACATACTACCTGTATATGTATAACTATATTTATAATGTATATATATATAATGAATGAATATATATATATATATATTCCTATATATATATATATTCCTATATATATATATTCCTATATATATATATTCCTATTTATATATATATATACTATATACGTTTGCAAGTATGTACGTGTAGATAAACTACTTTATGTGGAGTGAACAGGAAACGTCAAAGCGTATGCGTTACATTTCAGAGCAGCTAGTCAGCTCGGCAACACTGGCCGGAACTGCATCTGTGTGGATTTTACTCATCGACTGTGTCAGCTCATATCGGCTGTCAGTGTCTTCTTCATGTGCAAGACGAATTTGTGCCCCCCCACATCACGTTCAGATGACTTTTTAACTGCAAAGCATGTCCACGTGAGTTCTCTTTGTTCCAACTTACTCACTTCTCGCTACTGGAAGATCGTTCAGATGGCAGCTTTGGAGCACCTCATTCCTCCTCCAAAGGTTCTTCAGTCAAGGCAGGCACCTTGTCAGTAAGAGCGGATGAAGCTGCTCGCTCAAAGAATCCAAGGGCCTTACGAGCTGCATCCTTCACCACCTGCTCCACCTGTTCATTCTCCAATTGCTGCACCTCTTCTCTGAACGAAGCACCGCGTGTGCCCATCCGGGCCAACGCCTCGCAAGCCGCCACCTGGACTTCTGGAGTGAGCCCTTGATAGGTCATGCGGCACACGTCTGGTGCAAACATTTGCCCAAGTTCTCCACATTTGGCAACGGCACGGATGGCTTCTGCCTGGACATTCCATGCCCGGTCTCCAAAAAGGGATACAAAGGTCTCAATGTGTGCATGAGCTTCATCTCCCATCTTACTGAGACTTTGAACTGCTCGAGCTCGAACCGTTGGATGTGGATGCTCCAACAACTCTGCAACTGCTCGTGCCGTCGAGCTGTTGGCCGCTCCGGTTGCTGCAATCTCGCCTGCAGCTAAGCAAGCAGCTGCAGCAACAGGTGGGATCTCATCGCGCAACAGGTCAACCACGTGGTACTCGTATCGGGCACTGGCGCTCGCCATTTTGCTCAATGCATGGAGTCCAGCTACTCGCACCTCCCAGTCTTTGGAGTTCAAGCACTCCACCAGCCGAGGTGCTGAAGTTGCACCGGCAGTGCCCATGTTGGACAAGGCATTTGCAGCTGCACAGGCAGGTTTTCGAAGCAGAGAAGCGAGCTTGGGAGAGATGCCCGCCACAGTCAGTGGCAAGGTCGATGAATCCTCTCCTGGATTTCTCAGCGCCTGTTCCAGGGCTGGGATTTGTGAAGCTGCAGCTTCCCCAATGCCTCCCAGTGCAGCAGCAGCTGCTGCTACCACTCCAGGATCAGAGTCTGAGAGGAACTTCCCAATGGGCACAACCATGTCTGCAGCTTTCGCGCCAAGTCTGCAAGTAAAATCTGCAGCGCCCAGGCGCACATAGCTGTCCTTGTCTCCCAAGAGGGAAACCACATCTGAGGAATACCTTTCAGATCCTGACATCCCTTTCAGAGCATTCACAGCCGCTGACTTGATTCGAGCATTGGAGTGCTTCAGAAGGTTTCCAATCTCCTGTTGATGGCTGTCCATTTCGGACAAGCTCATGCAAGCGGCGAAAACCACATCTGTGTCAGGACTTGTGAGTGTTGCTGCAACCTCATCTGCTGCCTGTGTTGCCTGCATTTTGCCTAGCGCTGTACAGGCATCAACCACTAAATCCAGATCTCTCTCCCTGAGAAGAGCCTGTACGGACCCGGCATGGGTAACGGCAGCTGGACCCATGCTGCCCAAAGCAAGCATTGCAGCGCGTTTCACCTGCTTCGCCCGGCTCTGCTCAAGCTTTGCTGCAACCATTTGTGCAAATGCTTGAGATTTTTCTCCCATCTGGCTCAAGGCCAGTAAGGCATGTTCTTGCACAGCTGAATCTGAATCACCCAACATGGGCACCACGGTTTGGTCCATATCTCTTCTTGAGATCCTGTGGCCCATTCTGCCGATGTCTCGTAGTGCACCACATCTCTGGCTGGCCCTGTCGCTCTTCAGGTTCCTGGCTACCAAATCCAGTGGCGTTTCATGGTTGTGGATGGCCAGGGTCGCCATGGCCGGGTGAACGACCCGGTCTAGAGCCGAAAGCTCAGAACAAGAAATGGCCGAAATGGGAAACATGATGTGGAAGATACAATTCATGAGGTCTATCAGCATACCTTGATGACCAATGATCTAGACATTATGTCCTCGTCATCTTTAATGAATGCAATGTCTCTGGCAAAGCAAAGGAACTGACGCTCGCTCCAAAGAGGCTGTTTCCATTTCCTTCAAACAGCCTTGAGTAACTTTAAGCATGAAATAGTCCCAAGTCATTCCAGCAGTCTTGTCTTCTTTTTGCCAACGCATGAATTACAATTCTGCACAGTCACTTCTGCATCTTTCCGCACCCCCAGAAACGAAGAGAAGCCCCCAACCAAACGCGTGTAGCGTTGAAAACGTGAAAGAGTACAATCGGAGCAGATCTGAAGAATTCAAATCAAACCTGTCCGGGCCCATGGTCAGTCTCTTCTTGATACCAACCTCTGTACAGAAACATGTGGAGCAACATTTGGATACATTTGGAGCAACCAAAACCAAGTTTCCAGGCCCTCTAGGCTCCCGCTTCAATGGCCTTCAGGGCATGAGCTTCGTCTTTGTGAACCTCACTGGCCTCAGCCTCACTCCACTTCTTCAAAGTCTTACTGGGCTTTGCAAGTGCAATCAAGTCAAGTAAACCTTCGTGTTCAGCATCGTACGCTTCCTTGGCTTCACGGTATTCGGTCAATTTCTTTGCATAGTCCTCTTCATATGGCTTCTTCTCAGATGCTAAGAGGCCTCTCCACATCTCACCCGCAGCCTGAAGCTGAGCGGTGCCAAAGAGGTGCAAAAAGACACCAGTTGAGAGGCTACAGTGCTACAGCAACTCCTACGTGAAGGTCAACATTCAACAGTTGTCTCATGTTGTCTCAGTATGTCTCAGTCATCTCTCCACCGCCATTTTGATTTTGTTATCAGTTCTCTGGGCATTCTCTTCACCACCATTGTCTCACAAGAATAAAACAGAAACACCTTGCAACGCATCACCAGAGAAGCAGCTGGGCCCCTGGGCCTTACCAACATCGGTCATCTTGTGGCCTTCCGGCAGATTCTTGGCGATCTCTGACCGCTTGGCAGCCAGAAAGCATCCATAGGCTCCTCCAACGGGACGTCTGGGTTTGCCCTCCTGCGGCAGGGGTCCACCATGGTCCAACAATGAGTTGTCTTACATGAAATGGGAAAGCACGTGCATCTTTATTGCCAGACATCTGCCTTACAGCTGTGGCTTTTAGTCCACTTAATAGCAAGGTGGCTGCGACATTTTGACCACAAAAACTCACATGCTAAGAGGACTGTTGCTTTTGTTGCTTTGCCCAAGCCATCGAAAACGACAAAGAGTCCTTTGCATCATCTCCAAGGGGACGCTTCTTCGTTACCACTCCTCCCTGAGCCTGTCAAGCATGTTGATCATGTTGTTACATTCATATTGGGAGACCGAAGACTTTAAAAGCCGCGCCTTGAAAAGGATCATCTTCTTATCCTCGGGCTCAGCTGGGTAAGCTTGTAGAGTCGCTCTCAAGTTTAAGCAGCTCAACTGAGTGCTCCACATATTCTGATCTCAGAGCTTTAGCTTGAACTTCGAATGGTTTCTTTTCCTCTTCGGTCAGCTGCTTCCACAACTTGCCAGCCTTGCACAGTTGATCCGCTACACACCTTCAGCAAACATAAAGTGTATACACAGCAAATGCTTTATACATGCACTGGCTGGTGGTTTAAAAAGACTATCAGTCCTCGGAGATCATCCCACACACGCTTCAAACTTCGAAACTATATATCAATACAATATATCATATTGGATTATTGTAAGTGTAAAAACACAATACATCATCTTTTTATACTATAAGCATGTTCGTATGTATATATATATATATAATTGTGTATACAGTATATATATATATATGCGTATATACATATATATATATAATCTATACATCTGTGTGCCTAAAGATCTTCCACCATCCGTTCGCACCTCTTTGGAGACTTCAGGGCCCTTTCCAGTGCCCAAGGACTTGGCGATGTCTTCGCGTTTCGCAGAAAGCCAAAGGAAGTAGGCGCTGGGAGGCCGGCGCGGCCTAGGCCACGGGGCCACCATGGCCATGGTCATCTTGGGTCCACGGTGAGTCATTGGGGATGGATGGGATGGGGATGAAATCATATATTTGGGATCCTAGAATAAGGATGCTGAGTAACTTTAGTATTAGGTGGATGTTTAGTAAGTCATCTAAAAAGATTGAAACATATTGGATAGATCTATACAATTTCAGGCATATTGATCAAAGTCACACATATATCATATATCTAATACTATATAATTTTGTAATATATTATGTGTGTGTGTGCCATATAAGTTCTACAGCTGGTAGGACAGAATCTGCTTTGGACCATCTAAATGTACGTGTAAGAAAGATACATATTTTTGTATGTGTATATTATATAATATAACTATATATATATACATATATTATATATATATGATATTGCACAACAATAAATGAGGTGTTTGCATTTTCCGAGGTCCAGGCTGTTCATTGGCCATGGCAAGCAATTAACTAAAATTCAGGGCTAACTCAACTCAGGGCGTGGTGGACAACAAACTCCTTTCCTGCATCTTGGTTTTGATTTCGTTGGAGGAATCTCTGGGTTTTGGATCTTCGCATGTAAATTCGGATTGCAGACTTCGGCCAATGGACTTGCTCGATCCAAAGCTGGCTGCACCAGTGGAAATCAAGTGGACCAAGTGGCCGCAAAACCATTTTCAACACGCGGTGTTCAAACATGTTTTTGCACGCTCCAGCATGAGTCCACTGCGGAACAGCATCAAACAGCTGCACCAGCTGTGTATATTCAAAAGATCAGACGTGTGAAGGACTTGTGCCGACTTTGGCATGGCGCATTGCGCATATGTCCTCTATCTAAACTCTGCGACTAGAAACGCTTGGATTATCCTGGATCGGTTTCTGCAGCCAGCTCTACTCGTCTTTCCTTCAACATGATTTGCTGGGTCGAGGAGCTATCCAAGCGTACCGTGCGGAGATAGTTCAAGAATTGAAATCAGCGAAATCTTCCTATCTCATTCCTACCTCATTCTACCAGACTGGAGGCCATCAGGATGTCACCCATCCCTTAGAGGGGAAAGCGCAGAAGTGACAATGCCACTTCACTCATGCTTTCCTGGATGGACCATGTTTCTATGAGGTTTCAATTCCATCTTCATAACAGATAAACACCCGCTTGGGTAGAGCATTCACAAACAATTTCCACTCAGCTCAAGCTCCAAACCTTCATTTGGCATTGCAGAGTAATTATGTTGGACCAAACCATCCCAACTCAACCAGCGTGTCCCTTTGAGCCTGTTGATCCTATTGCTCTTGTCATTCCATAGTTGGTCAACAGCTGCCAAGTCACAAGAGTGGCCTCATCGCATGCACAAGTTTCCAGCGGCGACAGCCACCCATCAGAACGAAGACGACCTGAGATGTTGCCACGGCCATGGTAGATTTTCAACGGCTGGCAGCGGCTGGTAGGTCCAGAAACCACAAGAAATGAGAAAAGGATCAAAAATGTGCAAAGTGTTCTTGCAAGACAAGTAGCAAAGCCAGTGATCAGCGACTGAAGCAGCATCATCACGATCAAAAACATCCATCCAGGACCTGAGTTGTAGTATGTTTTAATCAGGCAATAACGTGATGGTCACACTACCGCATCCTTCAAATTTGGGTTTGCAAATCTGGCAAGTGCCCTTCAAACCTGTCTTGCCATTCCAGTTGCATACTTGGAGCTACCAGTCATGAGGGATCTATGCATGAAGTCTTGGCTTGTGGCTTCCAGTCCATGAACAAAAAAATGAACAAAAAAAGTGCATCTGATCTGTGAACATTGCGCAGCTGGTCCAACTGCTTCCCAGTGGCCTTGAACAGCATCCAAAGCCAGTGGTTGTGCTGGTCCACTGAATCTACTGCGAAAGGACATCATAGCATCCTCAGAAGATGAGATAAGATTCGCATGTCAAAATGCACACAATTGACAGTCCTGTTTAACTTGTAGCAACAGAAATCCACCACCAAAACCTCAGTAACAAAGGGTTTGCACAATCCCAACAGCTAAAGAAAATGCTCATCATGTTTATGCCCACGTGTATATGTTTAAGGAAACATTAGTAAACACATGGTACTTCCATCACATGTGTTTGTCTGAAAATAGGGCACCTTGTTCCATCCAATGGCATTTCCAATAGTGAATGCATCCAGTGAATTTCAATTTTAGACACACCTAATTTCATTGTTGGATTCAAACTACATCCAATCAAATAAATCAAATCCCATTCAATTTACGTTAATATACTTTAATTCCCCATACTTTTTTTCAGATTTCATCACTTCTCCATCCCTGCCCATATCCCAGTCCTCGCGCAGGATCTTGGCCACGAGCTGAAAATCGGGCGAGCCACAGCCGCTGACGGCATCCCAGCCCCGGGCTGCCGCGAAGCCTGTTGGGCAACAAGCAGATCCCCGGGAGCATCGGTTGTCACCGATCTGAACGTCGTTGAAAGCACTGGGATACTTGGAAAGAATCTGGTACAGCAAAGGATTCAGAAATCCTAGTGGAGGCATTCGCTGCTGCAATCGATCTTCATTCCAACGTGCCACCATGGATGCAACCAATGGGGTGGAGGCTGAGGTTCCAGACATGGCGGTCAAGTCGTCACCCATGAGTACCAAGTAGTTACTTGAAAGCGCTGCTAAGTCGGGGAATGCGCGGCCAAATTTATTGTACTTCAGCTTGTCTTGGCTCGGTACTGGGTTGTCTGTCTGATGGAGGTAGTGTTCCACTGCCTCATGTTGATACCAGGGTCTGGGAAAGTCAGAGGAGAAGCCCCCGCCTGATGTGATTCCACCTCCTTTGTCTGATGTGCATACCACCTCTCCATCATGGGGACACTGAACCATGACATCTTCGGAAGCATAACCACAAACCGGGACGTTCTCTTGTGCTAGTTGCGTTCCTCCAACGGAAGTCACCCATGGGGATGATGATGGAAACTCTTCCCGATTCACTCCGCAGTACTTCAGCCCTTCCTTCGCAACAAAGTTGCCACTCACACCATCATCTCCACTTGCAACCAGCACTGTGATGCCTCTGAGAGCCAGCTTCATAAATTCCTCATTGACGCGGCGCTTGAACCAAAACGGCATAGTCAAGGCATCATCAGAGTACGACACTGAATGGACCAATGGAATCTCTGAGTCATCTGTGTCCTCCAGCTGCATCAACCAGTCCAGGAAGGGCTCTTGACGTGTTGCAAGCTCAATGGAAGGCACACTCCAAAAGAAGGTTGAAACATTTGCAGCCAAAGATGTGATGTATTGAATATCAAGCTGTGCCTCTCCTCCGAGCACAGAACCTGCCATGGGAAGGTTCTCTCCGATAAGACTTAGCTTTGGTCGTGTTCCCCATTCACGTACACCCATCAGCTTGAAAAATGCATCCAAGTCATCAGGGTTGTAGTACTGGCCCAGAAATTCAGCAACAGAAATGCTGTTGCGTGGATGACGCACTGGCTCATGCATTGGAATCCGATAGTTGCGAGACAGCAGCGAAGGAGTGGTGTAGGCCATTGGCCAACTTGGCATCACTTCACTTGGGTCACTGAAGTCCGAAACCGAACCATCAGAGAACAGCGATCGGATACGCACGGTGGTACTCGCATAGTTTTGAATATTTCCCAGGGTGGCATTAAACTCCGTGCAGGTCTGGTTGTCTTCGGTCTTTGCCACCTTTTCTCCCAGAGTGTCAGGAACCGCAGGAACTCTCACAAGTTTCTGCCAATTTGTGGCCGTTTGCAGCACTAGGACGTCGAACGCTGTGATGAGACGTGAATGGGGACTGTTTCTGCAGATCCCATTTTGAACGGTATCTTGATTGACAACTTTGTCTTTGCAATATGCAACAAAATGAATACTGATGAATTGGTCGCCTGCTACCATCATTGGACGAACACGAGGTGCTGTCCGACCTGACCGTTTGTAACGAAATGGCATCACTTTGGACTGCCGAGGATGTGGGGGCATGAAGAGTGGGGCATTCAAAGAGGTCCCTTCTAACGCATTCTGAATATTCACTGGCAGGCGGACAGGTTCCGAGGCTCGAATGGGTGTTGTCCCTGGTGCTACTCTTCCTTTCTGTATTCGCAAGGTGGTGTTAAACACCTTTTCAACACATGCAATGGTGCAGGTGTACCTGGCAAAATCCTTGCCAAATGAAAACTGGAATGTCCCTGGCAGTTCGCTAAAGAATTTCTCCACCAGGTCTACATTGTAAGCTGACGAACCAGAGATGCCATAGAGTTCATCTCGCTCCAAATATCTGCCATACTCTGGACTGCTGGGATCTGAGACGGCTTGGGCCTTGCGCTCGAGCAAGTCCATATTTCGTTGCCGCAATGCCAAAAGGACAACTATGCCTCAGAGATTGTTCTTGAAAAACCAACTAGTGGAGTTCACGGTAAAGTTCCAATGCTACATGTTGTGAAGTATGTAAATTCACTGTGGTTTGCACTCATATCCAGTTGACTCCACTTGAGGAATACAGAAATGGTTGTACTTATATAACACAACGAATTCTACAAACGAATCAAAGTAACTGTTCTTTACAAGCGGTTAAGAGGACCAGCTCCACCTCATGCCCGTCCCAACATGTGGAACCCTGAAATACGTTTCGTCGCTGTTGTCGTGACTTGGACGATCTCCATGTTGCCATCCAAGTTGTGAGAATGCTGCCCAGCGATCATCGGATGCTGTCACAATACACAGAAGGCATTGCGAGATGAGAATAACCTTAGTCGATGTCGAATTGACCAAATGACCACTTACACTGATCTCATATATTCGATTGTATATCATATATGTATATATATATATATCAAATGAAGTTAAGATAGAAAACTTCCGAGTTACAGGCGATTGTCATGGTCAACATATCATGTCCACCATAGGCCGTAATGTCAACCACTTGGGACGTGTAACAAGTCGGAAGCGTGTGAAATGTGTGAATTCACGGGTGAAAACGCTACATCCGGCGCGCAAAGCCTAGTGTTTCTTCGGGTAAAGTGGCTTCCGTGGTCGTCGAAGTAGGGTCTCTGTTTCCGCGGTTCCGGGCCTCGATCTGCAAAAGTTTTGGAAAAAAACGCACAGAACTGTAGCGAGAGCTCGCTTTGTCAAAATGCTCAAAAACCGAAGACGCCGGAGCACTTTAGGACAAAATGTGCACCAGACTGTAGCCAGAGCTTGGTTTCACATAAAAACTGTACAGAAATCTGGCACGTCCCCCGAAAAGTCCGCACTGTTGACGGTGCGCGAATAGTGGTCGATTTGGCATCGCTCCTGCTATGCGGGTTTGCAAGCGGGATTGCAGCTGGAGGTTGCTAATCGCATTGTAACAGCTGCGCGAAAGGTAGCTCTTGACCATAGTGCTACGATTGTGCTATGCGGGATTGCAGCTGGAGGCTGCTAATCGCATTGTAACAGCTGCACGAAGAAGAATTGGGTTGCAGAAGCTACAAAAGAGCTAGCTAAAAGGCAGCTCAGAGCACAAGTAGCCCAGATAAGTGGCTGCTCAGAGAAGGAGTAGCTGAGAGAAGGGGTGCCTCAGCGAAGAGGTCGCTCAGTGAAGAAGTAGCTCAACAAAGAAAATAGTAGCTCGCCCATCCATCCATCCATCCATCCATCCCTTCGTTCAGTGGTTCATTGGTTGATCCATGGATTCACGGATTCACTGGCGAATCAGTTATTCACTGATTATTGATTCGCTGGTTCGTTGATTCACCGACTCACTCATTCACTCAGTCATTGGTTCATTGATTCATTGACTCACTGGTTCCCTCGTGCGTTTGTTCATTGATTCATTTACAAACTTCCCCGAGTTGCACTTTGACGGGTGGTAAGGCAGGGTTTCTGGTCCCGTATAGGTTCCTATAGCTATCACTATTTTGTTCCGCAAATTGTTTTCCAAGGCCAGGCTCTTGTCTGTACTCTTTGGCTATGCTGTGCTGAAGCGAGGCATGGCACTTAAGCCAAAACCTCCGCCTCAAGTTGGGATGGGAAAAGACCCAGGGTGGGTGACTTGAGCGGATATCCCGCGGCCACTCCAACATGTGCTACACAATCCCCTGTCAACAGTTACATGTTCCGCAAATTGTTTTCCAAGGCCAGGCTCTTGTCTGTACTCTTTGGCTATGCTGTGCTGAAGCGAGGCATGGCACTTAAGCCAAAACCTCCAAATACAGTAGCACAGCCCAAAGCCTGCCCTACGTGTTTCTGGCCTAAGGCCCTTGGATAATTTCCCAAATTTTAGCAGAACATCTTCGCATGCAAGAATGGTGAAATGCAGTTGCAAGCCTACGACACAATCCTAAGGGATACGGCTGAGCTGCCAGAGTCCTGAACTGGCCATTCACGATGCCCTCCAGATGCTGGTGCCGCAGGCCCGTGCGAGAGCAAATGCCAGGCGCAGCTGCACAGCGGCGAACAGCATACCTGAGATCAAGGCCAAATGACAAAAGACCCATTCTCTTTCTCCAAGGGGTTCCATCTTGACAAAAATCTGTGGCAAAGTATTCAGTCTGAGAATGATGTAAAAGATGTCGAATAGGAGGAGCTAACCATAATCTCGATGTGTGAGGGTTTTCGAGGACAACCGGGATGTTGAGAGACATGCACATGCGAAATATCTTGGCTGAAAATCTCATCAATGCGTTCCCCAGTTCCACTTTTCGTTGATCTGACCCAGAAAGATTGGGTAATCCCAGCAACCCTGCAGCATCATCTCGCAATGGTCCCGGGCCCCTGCCATCCCATCTACGGGCACGGCTCCAACTATTGCAAGGAGTTCCCATCCAAACATACTTGACTGCTTTTGACTGAAGAAGCTGAAAAATCTCTTGTTGAATGCGACGAGAACTAAGATCAAATTGAGGACCATGTGCAATGTCAACTTCCACACAAAAAAGGTGTAACATCTTTTTTCTGATCGCTCTTGAAAAACGTCCACAGCCGCTAAAAAGTTCCAGCCCTATGCCCTTGAAGAAGCGCCTGCACGACTTCCATGTCCTAAAATCTTTGACATCCATGACTCCGCGGCCATGGCGTCGGCCTTCTGTTGGTCTGACAACTCCGCAAACACCTGGGAGATTCGACCGCCGTTGCTGTATCGGCGGACTGACTTCTGTGCTTGCCACCTTCCTCGTTTCTGCACCTCTGTGAAGCTCCCCAATCCGTCTAACATGTCCGTAGACGCAGACCCGTGACGGAGCTGATACGAGCAATTGATGCCCACTCTGTCGTACCCCTCTTCCATGATCACTTCGTTGAAAGCTGTTGTGGCCCTCTTTGGATCCATGTTGAAGATCCTGTCGTGGGGCTCGAGGTGCTTGACAAAGTCGGCCATGATCTTGCCCAGCCCTTGAACGTAAGGTTGGTCGAGCAAGATGGCCTCGTCCAACTCTCCGACTTTCGAAGGCAGCACCTGCTGAGGAGCATCCACTTGGTCTGCCTTGCGCTTGCGGCCCACCCCGATTCCAGGTCGCTCCACTCCTGGGTTCAAAATCACCACCCAAAAGCGGCTCATCTTGGACGGAGGGACCAAATGGCGCTTCTTCAGCTTGAAGATCTCCCCCGGGCGGGAGCAGGTTGCCCACACCATCAACATCCACAATGCGGCCTCCCTGAACTCGCTCCATAGCCTCTGCACCACTCGACACACCATCGGCCACGGCATGGGCACTCTCCCCTGAGCTGGCTCGAGCTTTCTGAAGCCCTTCATCGCCTCGACACTCCTTGGCAACAGGCTGACTTTTGTCACATCTTCTCGGAAGTACTTGACTGCAGCTTGAAGAGTGGCTCCATCTGCTTGGTCTGCTCCCTCGAAGAACATCTGGTTCAGCTTGTTGGTCAAGGCAATGTCGAGGTCTGCCAGGCTTTCGATGGGGAGTGCCACACGACGAGCCCATGCTGTGAATTCGTCCCAAGCCTTTTTGTAGCTCTTCCAACGAGGCAGCGTCACCGTGCGGCACTCTAGGAAACTCTTCTGACCGGCTCCCACCATCGGCGGCGCTTCTCCATGAAGCTGTCGGCGATGCTCTGCTCTGATCGCTCTGGCTTCTTGTCTCTTCAACACCTCTCGGTTCTCCCTCAGAGTCAGCGGGTGCTTGGCAGCCGACTTGGGGGCTGCACCGAGATGACAACTCCTGGTCATAGTGCTGGAGCGCCGATCGCCTCCAGCTGGCACCTCTGCCCGAGAGGCTCTTGGCAGCATGGGTATCGCGAAGCTTCTGAACTCCGCTCAAAAGCGAAAAAGATTCCAAGGTTTGGGCCCTCGAAGGAAAATCTGCAGGATTGAGCTCTGATGGAAACCACCTATAATTGAATTGCATACCACTCATCAACTCAATAGCAGCCATCTGACGACAAACCCGATTAAGTGACCTGGTAGAAGATCTCCCCTTGGTAAGTGACAATGTTACAGACATAGAATCAGTCAATACCAAATGCCGTCGCCCCAAATTCTTCTGAGACCTGGCCAGATGTTGTCCCAACCATACCACACTGCGACCTTCCAATGTAGGAATACCTTCTACCCTGTCCCACTTGGCTGAGTCCACCTTTATCCAGTCTTCCCCAATAAACCCTAATGGAACTTCCCGCACTTGATCCGAGTTGCCAATGCCACCCAGCTCTTCGGCCGGCAGCGCCAGTGATTCAGGATCCAGCTGCTGCGCTGCCGTCAATGACTCGGCCTCGCACACGGCCTTCTCCTCTTCCGCAGAAAACCTCCAGCGATCACAATAAGCGGCCACATTGCGAATGTCACTCTCATCCCTATGTGTGCTGGTGACTCCACGACCCCAAAAAGAAGCGTCTGTTGCATGGACTGTCTCAGACCAGACTGCACTGAGGTCCCGCCGAACGAGACAGATCAATGAACAAGCCCAAAACAATTCTCTGTGAACTTCTGGCCAAATAGTCACTGTTTGATTGTAATGTTTGCGCACGAAAACGTAGCTAGCTTGAAAAACAGAAAGGAAACCTCTTTGAAGCAAACCCGCAAATGTATAGTGCCCAATCAAACGTTCCAGAAGCCTTCCATCACACCGTCCTACCCTGAGCAACTCTTGAGTGGCCAGTCGCAACTTCCACAATCTTTTTGGGGTAACCTGCACCATTGGATGATCTTTACTAAATTTCCACCCCAAAGTTTCCAACCCAGTTCCTGCCTCCACTTCATGAGTCGGCAGACCCCGTTCGCGCAGAGCCTGACCAATGCGGTCAGCGAGATCATAAGCGAGCCCTTTTCTCTGAGTCAAAACCACAAAGTTGTCCGCATACTCTGTATGGAGATAGGACTTGAGTTTGGGGACCTCTCTTTTGTCGACCACCCGCAGCTGGCTATCCACGTGAGGGTTACAGTTGACTACAGCCTCATGAGCATATTGGCAAACCCAAAGAGCATGCGACCATCCCATAGGCACCACTTTCAAAACTGGGAAGACCACGGTACTAGGCTTCACTTGCTGGCCTTCGCAGACTGTCACCCCCACATCTCGCGCCAGGATGCCCGGCAGTGCAAACAGCTTTCTAAGACCTGCAGGAAGGGAAATGTTGTCCTCCACAGGCGGCCCATTATCCACTTCCAGTCTAGCAAAAGTGCTGCCTGTAGCCAATCGCGCCTTCTCAGGCTTCTCAAAGTGCAAATTGGCCAGCCTGGCATCAATCACAAGCCGCTGCCGCCCACTCTTCTTGGCGACGGCAAAGGCTCCTACTCTTTCCACATAGCTGCGGTGGTATTCCACCACTCCGGCACTTTCAAGCCGCTTGCAAAACTGCGCATACACCCGCCCACTGTTTTTCAGGATCGGGTCCATGTATGGCGCCGCCAGTCCGGCAGCCTCCATCCTTTCTCTCACCACCCCATCAGCCGACCTTTTGTTGAAAAGCCGATGGACAAAACTCTCCGCCTCCTCCTGCAAGATGGTCTCCAGCGAGGCCGCTTCTGAGCCCGCCGCAGGCAGAGACAACTTCTCAACATCCAAAGGCACCAAGTTCACGGGTTCTCCCGTGTACCCAGTTCTGGTCCGAAGCTCTTGCAAGGCCTCCTGACTGGTGATGTCATCGGGAGGTTTCCCTACATCCAAAACTGCATCCCTCAGCCTTTGAAGACAAAGGGCTTGACTCAAAGTGAAGCGACCATCCCCAACAAAACTGCCTTGATCTCCAGACCCACGGAACATGGCATTGAGGGACACCACGATGTCCTTCACCCACAAATCAACATGGGCCCGGGCAAGCAGCCTCCGGTGCACTCTTCGGCAACAACCATCGGCCACATCTCCAGGGACGTCCACTGCCGGCACGGGAAAAGGGAAAAGCCCACGATGCCGTTCACCCCCAGTCATCTTGCACCAAATTTCAAAGGTGAGGCCACAGACCTCGAAGAGGGCAACGTCCAGTACAGTGCCCACCACCAACAGCTGAGGCTACTTCGATGCTGCGGCCCTCTCTTCACGGGCCTTTCGAACCTGCTTCATGACCGAAGCCTCTCCTTCCACTTCCTTGGCGACGTACTCCAGCAGGTTGGGCGCCACCATAGTGTCTCCATATTCTTTATGCGCCCCAGCGAAGATGGTGGCTTCATACTGTTGGACTGCAGAAAACCCATCGGCCTTCTTGTCCCCCTTGGGTGCTCCTTTGCCTCCACCAGGGCCACGCTCCGAGTAGGCGTACTCAATCAGCTGGAGCCGCCTGAAAGCCACCTCCGCACCAGCCAAGTTCGCCAGGTCCAATCCATCGAACCTTCCAAGCTTGTCCACCACCTTCATCAAGGTATCATGTTCAGCAACTCCCCACGAGTCAGCCTTGAGAGAGTGATTTTGGACCCACCATCTGTGGTGATCTGATGGGCCCCCATTCCTTCTGTTCAAGAACCTGACGCACCACTGTGCCGTTCTAGGGCCCGGCACCGACCAATCTGCAAAGGTCTCCTCCACAACCTCCTTGGACACATCACGCCACTGCCTCTCCGAGCGGTTGAGGCCCTGGAAGCTCATGCCCAAGAGACGGGCATCAGCCGAGGCTTCACGCCCCTTGTACTCCTGCAAGTCGGCTTTCTTGATCTTCTGGATGGCAAAGGCACGGCCGTTGCTGACCTTCAGACCAACCTCGCCTTGGAGAGTCTCTGAACCGTCCAAGGTGACTACAGCTCCACGTTGATGTTCTGCCTCGCTCTCAATTCGGACCCAGACTTCTTCTTCCCCAGGTGGGACCACCGGGGCTGCTACTGGGGCCGGAGCTGCAGCAACAGCCACAGGTCCTGGCATCACAGCACCGGCTGGAGCCCCTGGAGGGAGAGCCAAAGCCGCCGCTGCATGCGCGGCGTCTCTTCTAAACTGAGCCATCTCATCGTCCCCAGGCATCCCTCGGAACTGGTACGTGTTCGCCCCAGTCAATCCATGTGGCAGTCCTTGATCACCAGCTATTCTGAACCCCAGCAAATCACTGTTTTCCAAAGAAATCTGCTCCGGAAACATGTCGAAGTCAGGGGTCAACACAATGTGATAACCGCGGCCACAAGGACAGGAGGCTAAAACATGTCGCTCATGGTATAGCACTGGAGGCGGCACATCACAGGCCAAGAAGACTCTGGAACCCTCTGCCAACGCCATTTTCAAGACCTTCCAGACCTACGAGACCTCACCAGCTCCAATTGCTGAAGCGCTCGATCTCTCACAAACGCTGGCTCTGAGCGCTGCTCTGAGTCCAAGGCAAACCTTGACCCTATCTCAACCCCCAGGTGGTCCTTTTTGGTAGGGGGTTCTTGATTCCCTTGAAGGATCCCGGCCCAGACTTTCAGCAACCCTTGTCCTATGAGCTGCACTGCTCTTCCCAGCAAACCACAACCACTGATCACACCGAAGGTCACAAAAACCAATGCCTTCACAAGCTCCCCAAACCAAGAAGCTGTTGCAGGACAAATGGCCTGCTCCACCTCGCAAGTGCAGTTGCAGTGGCAGCTGCTTCCCAGCGGCTCAGGACGGGGCTGCTCACCACCAAGCGCCGTGAGCCAGGCCACCACGAGTGCCGCCCAACCCCAGGAGTCTACCATTGGCCCCCGTTTTTGACTTGAGCGGATATCCCGCGGCCACTCCAACATGTGCTACACAATCCCCTGTCAACAGTTACATGTATCAGTTCGGCATATCAAAATTCAATTGAACTTAATGAGGCTTGCTTCTGTCGCGTAGCTCGCAGTGATTCGGCGCAATTTTGACCATCTTACATTTTCAAAACCTTTAAAATTAAGTGAGTATGTAGATCAGTTTGTTGTTTTTGATTCTTTTAACATTAAAATTGAATGGAAATCAATTTGTGTTTCTTTTCTCATGGAGCTCGCAAAGACTTTTGCGCGGATGTATTACCAGAACTTTCAAACCAATTGAATGTGAATGATTTTTGCTGTTTCTGAACTTTTGAACATCAAAATTAAATGAAAACTAGTCATTGGTGATTCTGTTATGGTACCGCCGGGATTTCTGCGCAGTATCATTAACCTTTCATGCCCAAAATTTCTAGAACCAATTGAATGCTTATCAGTTTGCTGTTTTGTCATGGAACTCGTTTTCTGCTGCTGACAGCTTCAATCTTTTTAGTGTAAGATTTATTTCATGTTCGAAACTTTGAAAATCAATTGAATTATTACCCAGGTGGTCCAAGTATAGGCAAAGAAAGTCTTGGTCGCCTGGAAGCGCACCACTTCGGACACTGAAGGCATCTCCGGCCGCAGCAGCCATGTGAGTCAGGTTGTGATTTTTGTCCTTTCTCTCTTTGGACAACTTCGTTCGTGCCAAAACCAATGGGATCGTGGCCAGCATTGAAATAATTGTGTTCTATTTTTTTATTTCAATTCTCTACCTTACGCAGCATCCTTGCCGCTGCATTACTGATGATCAAACAGAAAAAACAGATATGTTTTTTTGGTAGGAACTGCATTTTTCACTTTTGATTTTTGCGTTCCACGACACAAAAAGAAATAAATTTGTAAAGTTTGATCAAATTTTAGCCTCTAGCCACTCGCCATGAAATTGCCGTCAAATATTGAAAATAAAGAACGAACATCCGAACAGCATATCCTTTTTTTTTGTCATTTTGAAGGAATGTGGCAGACATTTGAACAGGCATCTATTAAAAGTTTCTTAAAATTAAAGAAATTCACCGTATCTGTTTCATGTCTTGACAAGTGTAACCTTTGACTAATAAATTTGAACAACAACCTAATATAAACTCCTAGAAATGAAGAAAAACAACCATATTTTTTTCACTTTGATGTCATTTGAACCAATACGATGCTCAAACTAAAAAAACAAATCCGATTCGGGAAAACTCTGGACTTCGTTTTTCATTTCTATTCAAAATCCAAAATGGTGACTCGAAGTCACCTAAAACCCGTCGAACGGTTCCCTGGGGGAAGTTAGTAGATTCATTGGTTCACGGAATCAACGATTCACCGAGTCATTGGTTCACTGAAACATCGTTCCATTGATTCATCAGTTCATTGCTCCATTGATTCACTGAGTCATTGCTGATTCATTGACTCAGTACTTCATTCATTCATTGATTCACCGATTCGTTGCTTCATAGGTTCATCGACTCACTTAATCATGCCTGCATTGATTCATTGATTCATTGTTTCACTGAATCATCGATTCATTGATTCATTGATTCACTGAACCCGCGACTCATTGATTCATTGGTTCGTTCATTGATTCACTGATTCGTTGATTCATGGATTCATTGATTCACTGATTCATTGGTTCATTGAATCACCGATTGATTGGTTCACTGGTTGCTTGATTCATTGACTCACTGCTTCAATGCTTCATTGATTCATTGACTCATTGGCTCACTGATTCATTGGTTTATTCGTTCATTCATTGGTTCATCGATTCAGTGGTTCATTGGTTCATTCACTCAGTTGTGTCTCCGAAACTGATCTGCTGATCCCCCGGAACGCACCAGCGCCCACGGCGGCAGGGGCGGCATCATTAAATGATGCCTCGCCGTACGTGGTGTAGCCTGCAGCTAGCTTTAGCTACCCGGGGGCGCACTCCTGCCGTCGACCACCCAAAATCCTTCACCCTGCTGGTGCTTTCACTTTTTGCGGGATCCGGGGCTGGGAAAAAAGATGATAAAAGTACAAGATGCTTTTGGAAGTCGATTTTGGGCCGTTTTTGAACCATTTCTTGACATTTTTTGCTGCGCAAAAAAACATCGTAAAATACAGTGTTTTTGTCCTTTTCGCACAAAGAAACGAGCTCTTGCAACATGGCAAAAACGGCATGAACACCTTGATTTTTGCTACCAAAGGCAAAAAAACATCGTAAATACCGTTGTTTTGGGCCTCCGAGGCGCAAAAAACATCGCGAAAACAACCCCTATTTGACGATTTTTAGGGGTCCACAAAAATGCGACAATAAGCTGTGCTGCAAGAACAACGACGCCGACGACGACCACCACAACAACAACAACAACAACAACCAACACCAACAACAACAACCAACAACAACAACAACAACCACAACCACAACGACAACGACAACGACAACGACAACGACAACGACAACGACAGCGACAGCGACAACGACAACGACAACGACAACGACAACGACAACAACAACAACAACAGCAACAGCAACAGCAACAGCAACAACAACAAACAACAACAAACAACAACAAACAACCAAACAAACAACCAAACAAACAACCAAACAAACAACCAACCAAACAAACAACCAACCAAACAAACAACCAAACAAACAAACAAACAACCAAACAACCAAACAATGAAACAAACAAACAAACAAACAACCAACCAACCAACCAACCAACCAAACAAACAAACAAACAAACACACAACCAAGCAAGCAAGCAAGCAAGCAAGCAAGCAAGCAAGCAAGCAAACAAACAAACAAACAAACAAACAAACAAACAACGACAAACAACGACAAACAACAAACAACAACAAACAACAACAAACAACAACAAACAACGACAAACAACAACAACAACAACAACAACCACAACGACGACAACGACGACGACAACGACAACGACAACGACAACAACAACAACAACAAACAACGACAAAAAACGACACACAACAACAAACAACAACAAACAACAACAACAAACAACAACAAACAACAACAAACAACAACAAACAACGACAAACAACGACAAACAACAACAAACAACAACAAACAACAACAAACAACAACAAACAACAACAAACAACAACAAACAACAACAAACAACAAACAACAACAAACAACAACAAACAACAAACAACAACAAACAACGACAAACAACAACAACAACAACAACAACAACAACAACCACAACCACAACCACAACCACAACCACAACCACCACAACCACAACCACAACCACAACCACAACCACCACAACGACGACGACGACGACGGCGGCGACGACGACGACGACGACGACGACAACAACAACAACAAGAACAAGAACAAGAACAAGAACAAGACCAAGAAGCACAAAAATGCCACAAAAAGTTGTGTGGTAAGATGGTTACAAGCTGCGGTATGACAAGAACATCACACTGTGCTCTGTACCTACGCAAATGCGCAGAGCACATGAACAATACCAACGCTCACGCTACTATATATACATAACCCTTGTGGCATCGCCGGTGTGCGAAGCTCTACAATATGAAGATATGTCATGACACAGAACACTCTGGCTCTCCCAGTTTAGCATGAGCAAATCAAATCACAGAGCTCAGCGCTTCAGAATCTGCAATTACAAGCAACATGCAATTGTGCTGGGGTGTCCTACTCTTCACACAGGGAAGTGACATTACCTGGTCAACCACGGACATATGCTTGTACAAGTAAATATTGCACACCAAGAGAACCAAACCTATGAATCAACGTTCTCTCGGCTGGAGGGGGCAACGCAAACAGCGCTGAAAAGACTGTAGCTCCACAAGAAGTCAAGATACTGCGATGGGACACACCCAGGCCATTGCTACACTTCTACTTGCGAGCTTCAAAGCTTTGCAGCAAGGAAAACCATATCATGTAATAAAGGCCTCAAACAATTCGGTGTTTCATCTTGGCATGCGACTGTCCGAACATAAATGCGGCACCGATGCTTGGTTTGCGTTTTTTTGTCGCTCATTGACTCGGGCAAACGCGCCCGATCTAAGATTCTGAATGACAGAGGCTGCTTCGCAGAACCTCCATCACTGAGATCTGGTACTGCAGTGCTTTGGTGCCAAGTTGCACAGTTCCTACGGTACCAACAATTCTGCACTCCATCAAGAGGCCATTCTCTACACAACTCAAGCTAGGCTCCTAGGCCAAGGTCGGTTCTTCTGGGAGCCAAGAGAATTTCACCTGATGAGAGCAGCGCTTATGTGACGAAAGTGGGTGCGATGCTATGATACTTTTTTGTTTTGGCTTTAAGGCTTAAACCATTTGGAGTTGATAACTAATTTCTACCTATGCCATACTGGTCTTGCATGTCATGCACGCCCCAAGCCTGCGAGCGAAGCACTGGTTTCCAAAAATCTGCAGGCGCCGTCTGCGGCTTGTAGCTCACTTGGTAAGTCGTCCTTCGACCAAGGCATGCTTTGAGACTCAGAGTTGGTTTTGCCCTCGTCATATTTTAGTCCGTGCAGGAACTTGCTTTGCCTCGTTGCCTTGTTGCAGCAAGAGCAAAGAGAAACAGAATCCATAGAGCACAAGAGCGATGGAACTTTCTCCTGAAAGCCTCTCCACTACCAAGGCGAGGCCCCAAGGTATCCTCGACTTCAGCATGAAATATCATGAAGTATCATGAAATATCATTACAGTAAACACTCCAGCTTCAACAAGTTGAGACCTCAAATTCACACTGGGCGGAGATCTTCTAAAGTTGCATACACTTGCACTCCTTGACAGTCCAGTGCGGGGAACTCTCCACCATGTCCAAGGGAAGGCTTCCATGACCCTGGTGAGAGGCCGACCTGCTGTCACACGCCAACATTGTATTGGGATATATTTCAAAAAAAATGGGACACCTGAAAAAATGAGAAAAACTGAGTGGTTGCATACCACACGCTAAATGTCAGGTGTCAACAACAAGGCATCAACTTTGATTGGTGGTAAGCACAAAAGATATGAGTACGAAAAGGCCAACGGGCCAACGTGGTTGTATCGCGGCTTTGCTTCCTAAGACCAAACTGAGCGGTTGCGTAACACACTCCTAGTGAAGAGGATATCTGATTGCACTTTGTGGATCCGTGCGAAGGCATGCGGCTATGTTTTACAGGAGAAAGATTCTGCTGACACTCAAAAACCCGTATGCGAAAACATGCCTCTGCCTTCCCCCGCGACGGTGCCGTGCAAAATGGGGATATAACCAGGAAAAGGCCAACATGGTTGTATCGCAGCTTGACTTACTACGAGCAAACTGAGTGGTTGCGTATCACACGCTAGTCAGGAGTCAACAACAAGGCATCACCTTTGATTGGTGGCAAGCACAAGAGATATAACCACGAAAAGACCAACATGGTTGTATCGCGGCTTTACTTCCCACGAGCAAACTGAGCGGTTGCGTAACACACTCCTAGTACAGGAGAAAGATTCTGCTGGCACTCAAAAAGCCGTATGCGAAAACATATTTCTACCCTTCCCCGCAACAGTGCTATGCACAAAAGCTATAACCAGCAAAAGGCCAACATGATTGTGCCGTGGCTTTACTTACTACGAGCAAACTGAGCGGTTGCGTATCACATGCTAAACGTCAGGAGTCAAGAAGAAGGCATCAACTTTGATTGGTGGTCATTCTAACAAAGTTGTATTATAATTTTAATTATATCTCGAAGCAGGGGAAAGTGTAAGTTGGAAAGTCATGAAGAAGGTTAATTAAGTGGGTAGCGTGAGAATTGTTGACAATGCGGGAGCGATCTTGTTGTTGAAAACGATTTGGATTTAAATTTAAAGGTCGAAAGGTGCAGAGGGTATAGGCCGGCGTGGTGAACAGCAGCAGGACGGGGTCTTGAAAAAAAACAAAAACAACCGGGCAGCAGGACGGACCAGGGGGGAATCGAACGCCCAGCGTCATCAAATTGCGACACGGCACACCGGTACACCACCCGGCAAAACACCATTTTCCGGGCCACCTGGAACACCACCTAATTACCTAATTTCGAGTTTCGTGTGCGTTTCGGAAGCGGCTACCCCCCCAGACCCCCTATACTCTCACTACGTTTGCAATAGACACGTCGGCTACAGCCTCCAGCTGGTTTTCGTAATAATTGAAGAGTATCTAGACTCATAGCTAACTCACGGTGCCATTGGACATCACTAGTGACTGACTAACTCATTGTGCATCTTTGAACTTCTGCCTTGTCTCAGAACTTTTTGTAGACCCAAAGCACAAAGATTCCTCTGCCCTGCGCGACTTTGGTCGGGGCAGGCGCAGCACCAACCAAAAGTCGGGCGCAAATAATATTACGTATCTAGCTGTGTATTAGGTGTGCAATTGCAAATGCACAATCTCTCTGCGGGTGTGATCAACCAGTATCATACATTTATCATTTATCATACATTGTACGTGTCTCTGTTATAATGATTGTGTATATCCGCCGACCCCTGCCGACAGCAGGGCGAGCGCGTCAGAGAAGAGGGGACAAGAGGGGCAAGAGGCAAGAGGCCAGCTGCAAGAACACGCGGGCAAGAGGCAAGGCACAGAAACCAGCCAGAAAGATGCGAGGCCAAGGTTTTGGAGGCTCGCAAGCTGGAATGTGGAGCTAGTTTCTAGTCGCATCAGAAAGCAACGTTAGGCAGAGGCAGCTGCCACCCGAGGCAGGCCCCGTCCGACCGTTAGTTCCATGGTGTTTCGGTGCTGCGAGGCCAAGGTTGGAGGCTTGCAACCTGGAATGTGGAGCTGCTTGCTGCATCGGAAAGCAACGTTAGGCACGGGCAGCTGCCAGCCGAAGGCCCCGTCCGTCCTTTAGTTCCCTTGTGTTTCGGCTGCGAAGCCAAGGATTTGGAGGCTTGCAAGCAGGAATGTGGAGCTAATTTCTTGCCGCGTCAGAAAGCAACGTTAGGCACAGGCAGCTTCCAGCCGCAGGCTTCGTCCGTCCTTGAGTTCCATGGTGTTTCGGTGCTGCGAAGGAAAGGTTTGGGAAGCTTGCAAGCTGGAATTTGGAGCTAGTTTCTTGCCGCGTCAGAAAGCAACGTTAGGCACGGGCAGCTGCCAGCCGAAGGCCCCGTCCGTCCTTTAGTTCCCTGGTGTTTCGGTGCTGCGAAGCCAAGGATTTGGAGGCTTGCAAGCAGGAATGTGGAGCTAATTTCTTGCCGTGTCAGAAAGCAACGTTAGGCACAGGCAGCTTCCAGCCGCAGGCTTCGTCCGTCCTTGAGTTCCATGGTGTTTCGGTGCTGCGAAGGCAAGGTTTGGGAAGCTTGCAAGCTGGAATTTGGAGCTAGTTTCTTGCCGCGTCAGAAAGCAACGCAGAAAGCAACGTTAGGCAGAGGCAGCTGCCAGCCGAAGGCCCCGTCCGTCCTTTATTTAGTTCCATTGTTTTTCGGTGCTGCGAAGGAAAGGCTTGGGAAGCTTGCAGGCAGGAATTTGGAGCTAGTTTCTTGCTGGTTTCTTGTCGCGTGAGAAAGCAACGTTAGGCACATGCAGCTGCCAGCTGAAGGCCCCGTCCGTCCGTTAGTTCCCTTGTGTTTCGGTGCTGCGAAGGCAAAGTTTGGGAGGCTTGCAAGCTGGAATTTGGAGCTAGTTCCTTGTTGCGTCAGAAAGGAAGGTTAGGCACAGGCAGCTGCCGGCCGAAGGCCCCGTCCGTCCTTTAGTTCCATTGCGTTTCGGTGCTGCAAGGGCGGGGTTTGAATTTTCTAGCCGCGTCAGAACGCAACGTTAGGCAGTGGCAGCGACCAGCCAAAGGCCCCGTCCGTCCTGTAGGGCCAGTGCGACAACCCGAAGGCCGCGTCGACCGTTTGGTTCCATGGTGTTCCGGCACGGCGGAGGCAAGGTTTTTGAGGTTTGCGAGATGCAATTTGAAGCTACTTTCTTGCAGGTCAGAAAGAAGGCTGCCATTCGGTGCTAGTCTCTGGAATCTTGAAGGCTGCAACTTGGAGGAAGGGGTCATCCGGCTTTTGGCTGCATGCTGCTTCGGTGTCGCGGAGCAAAGATTTTGGAAACTTGACGGTTGCAATTTGGAAGGAAGGTGCAAGAGCAAATGAGAGCAGGCAGCAAGCAACGAGGTGGAGCAAGATAAGGAACGAGAAGCGTGATTGCGCTTGCCATCTGTCTCGGCGACATGTCTTGCCCGCTGGCGTTTTGTGTTTTATTTGAATTCGTCCTGCCGCCTGGGTTGTTTTCACAGTGGTGCCACAAGTAAGGCAGGCATGTTCGTAGAGATGGTGAGCAACAGATCCACCATGCACGCGAAATTGATGTCCACAGGCAGGACGGTGATCGATGGACCCAGTTTGCAGGGTGCTGCATCAGTAGCCTCAAAGATCAAGATGGGTGAACCCATTCTCTCCTCTCCGTAGGATAGTGGGGGGTGCCCTCCCTGCCGCCGACCCTACACAAGTGACGCAATTTACAGTGTTTTGTGGCTTTCCTCTTTTTTCGATCTTGTGGCTCCAGATGGGTCAACATGGTCCAACATAAGCCCCAAAATGCGCCGAAGCTGGCCCAACATAGCCCCCCAGATGGCCCAACATGGGCCGCAAGCTGGGCCCACATAGGCCCAAGATGGGCCAACATAGCCCCAAGATGGGACAACATAGCCGCAAGCTGGGCCAACCTCGCCTTAAGATGCGCCTACTACAGACCTTGCGGATGGGCCGCCACCACCACCACCTCCACCAGCACCAGCACCAGCACCACCACCACCACCACCTCCACCACCACCACCACAACAACAACAACAACAGCAGCAGCAGCAATCCTTTTCCCTCAATTCTTCTTTAAAATCCGCCCACACCGCTTTGGCGGTGAAGGCGTGCTTATTGGGGGGAAACAGCTACACTAAATGCTCAATCACATTTGTTAATATAGCAGTCGCTATATCAGCTTTAGCTGGGGGGGGGGCAAAAACGGTTTCGCACCGAGACCAGAATTAGGTGGTGTTTCCGACATTTTTCGAGGATTTTTGGGTGTCTGAGCGCAAGAGGGTATTGAAATGGAATTTTGGGTCATTTTGGTAGCTTTCCGGCAATGGAAAAACGGCCAAAAATGAAAAAAACATTGTACATAGCAAGATTTTGCAGGGTTTTTGGATGCCAGAGCATTGAAAACACTGCAAAAACAAGTGTTTTGGACTGACGTTATAGCAAAAAACGTGTAAATTACCGTATGCTTGACTGGAAACATTACAAAAACACTGTCAAAAGCAATGTTTTGGAAGGATTTACTGCCTTTATGGCAAAAAACGTGTAAATTACCGTCTGTTTGACTGGAAACATTGGAAAAACACTGTCAAAAACAATGTTTTGGAAGGATTTCTTATATATATGTTGGAGTTGGCTACCGGCATTGCAACATGGAAAAATTCAAGAAAACACTGTAAATAGCGGTATTTTCAACGGTTGGGGAAATAAGGGAATTGGAAGCATTGTCGAACATGATGTTTTCGACCGGTTTTATGGCGACAAAAGTGTAAAGTACCGTGCTTTGAAGGAAACCATTGCAAAAACATGGAAACACATTCAAAGAACACGGGATTTGGGGGACTATCTAGGCGTCGTTGTCTAGCTATTTGAAATTCCGCAGCTTGGAGAGCCTCCAAGGGAGGGAAAAGTGAAAATTCCATAGCTTGGGAAGCTGTCACGGCGGGGAAAAGTGAAAATTCCCTAGCTTGGGAAGCCCCCACGGGGGGGAAAAGTGAAAATTCCCTAGCTTGGGGAGCCCCCACGGGGGGGGAAAGTGAAAATTCTTAGCTTGGGAAGCTTCACGGGGGAAAAGTGAAAATTAAAGCGAAAATTCCCTAGCTTGGGAAGCCTCCACGGGGGGGGAAAGTGAAAATTCTCGCCTGGGAAGCCTCTACGGGGGGGAAAAGTGAAAATTGCTTAGCTTGGGAAGCCCCAATTGGAAGCATTGTCGAACATGATGTTTTCGACCGGTTTTATGGCGACAAAAGTGTAAAGTACCGTGCTTTGAAGGAAACCATTGCAAAAACATGGAAACACATTCAAAGAAGCTGCTGACGTGTCCAATTCATGCGGCAAAAAAAACATATTTTCAGTCCACTCAAAAAAATATTCACGAACCCAGCAGTTATGTATGTCAATTCTCCTGTGCTGCTCTGCTCCTCATATTCCACACCACCCTTAGCCCCTCTCACGGACCGAAATAAACCTGCGGTGTGGGCGGCCACCCCACGCGAAGCGGGGTGAATATCTTTACAATCTCTTTATGATCCTTTTGCCTCACGTGGGCCCCTGGCCGGCTGTCGGGCGTAAGCCCTTAAATAATATGTATAATGTATTATTATTATCATTATTATTATTATTAGTATTATTATTATTATTATTATGTGTACATATATATATATATATATAATTATATATATATATTAGGTTCATCAATTTACATAGTACATAGACACACAATGTCCATCTTGGTTTTGGCTGCATGCAGCTGCATCAAGCTTCCATGACTCAGTCATTGACCCAGCCTTCGATCTACTGGTGGCTCAAACATCCGCTTGCGCCTTAGACCACAGGTCACTTCCGTCACTCTGGCCACGGCCCGTCAAATCTGCTGTGCCAATCTTGGGCGCTTCACGCGTGACGCATCTGTCGTCTACTTGGTACATGTCCGAATGCCTGTCGAAGACCCTTCGGGCTCTGCGTCTGGAGCGCTTGCAAGTAGAACCAAGGTTTGTCCAAAAATTATGGTGCTCCAGGGGTTTATCATCATTATATATATATAATATCATTATTCTGTTTGAAATGTCCAAAACCGCGTGAATTGCAATATTGGAGTCGGCCCCTCTTCTGGGCAAACCTGAGCAGTTGCTCACAAATGGTTGTCCCCACTTGCAGTCCCTCCTGCGAGTATGTGCTGCTGCCGACAGGTACTGGAAGTGGAGGCTTGGTTGACCTGGATTTTCGCAGTCTGTGGAAGACAGGATTGCAGTAACTGGTGGAACAGCCCTGCAGCCTTGCCTGTTTCCATCTCTAAACGACTCTGCAAGCTCTCGATTGATACCTGCAGCCCATGCAACATAAGTGAATCCGAAGTATGTGTGTGCGCTGCACTGCGCTATCGAGAAACTGCAAGAAATCAGGAGCACTAGCTCCCAGCAACGGGTTTTCCTTGTAGCTAAAGGTGTACTCGCACATGTTCCGATTGTGCCTAGCAATCATTCCAAAAAGGCTTGATACATTCCTCTCTGACCTAAACTCTCCGCGGCTTTGCAAAAGCACCAGGGCCCAAGCAGTTCGGCAGTCGGGAGCGGAATGCCAGCATTCTTTGTGCCTTATCATTGGTATGCATTTATGGGTCAGAACCATGCCGAACCCAAGTACCCTGCTTTCCATAGCAGTCGCCCATCAATCGATGGTTCTATAGGTGCCATGAGGCCCGGACGCCTCTGGCCAATCTCATGGATTTCACCCAGGGATTGGCTACCTCAGCGTGGTGAGGGATGCTGGGGGATACTTTGCTGTGGGATGCGGGCGACATCTGAAAGATTGGGCACAAACTGTGCTGAGTATCGAGCAGCATTTTAAGCAACTTCGAGCAACACTGGGGCGCTTCGCTGCAAAGGATTCCTGACCTTACAAATGGACCGCGACGTCACCTAGTCACTATCCAACAAGAAATTTGGAGTGTCCTTGGCATCAAGCATACATCAAAGCGTCGAATGTCTCCCCCTCTCTACACATTTACATTTAAAGATATTAGTACAGATTTTGAAAGTTTAAGATAATGTAAATGGAGAAACTAAAGCGATGCTTTCAGAGGGCCGGGCTGGTGCTCTTTAGAAACAGCTTCCGGTCCTCCGCCGGCAAAGCTCTCACCTCGGCGCACATTCACTGCAGGACTGGCAAAAGCATCCTGAATCTCTCCCGAGTCTCAGGCCGCTGTAGAAGGCACCAAGCCGAATGATGCATTTTTCGGATTTGCCATGTCTCAACTTCGCATGTTGATTCCAAATGCGCATGAAAACAACAGCAATGCTGTTGACCTTTTTTTGAATCTCGCCAAACACTACATTCAAGACAGACTTGTAAAAGTCAAGCACCAAGTGTCGGCAGTGCTTGAGGACAAAGTCGATGTCATACATCTGTTGCACACTGCTCGGTTATAGTTTAGAAACGGACTGCTCAACCTTGAAGCCCAAAGGCTGGCGATGGTATAGCTTTCCAAGCCACACACTGCACTTGCTGACAATGTTCACAGCCGCACGGCCCCACAAAAGAAATTATGTTTTTCCTGCCTCCGCAGACAGCACCATCAACGTTGATTAACGTTGGGTGTTATGCAGAACAGTCTGAAACGCACTTCGACCAACGTCTCGTGGCTGCTCATTCCGGCAGCTGCCGAAGCCGTGTGTACCCAACCCTTCACCCGAAAGCTTAGCTTTAAAGCTGTGGGTCTTCTGGGCGGTTCCGCTCGATGCCCCGTAAAGCACGGATGGCTCAGCTAAGGATGAATTCCATGCAAGCTATAGCATTGCCTTTGCTCTCCTTCAATTTGTCTATGATCATCCTCTTCTAGTCATCCAAACTCAGGTTTTCTAGTGTTTATTCTTAGCGATGTTTATTGAGAATTTGTCTGCAGACTTTCAAAAGATGGTGATTCCGTCCAGGACAACAAGGGCGATGCCGTCAATTTCCCTTGCTGGGTTAAGCTTTCTGCTTTTACGCTGAAAGCTGCAAAACTCACCACCCTCACCCGGGTTCATCTAGATTGCCACTGGAGAAGACATAGGGGACATAGTTGTCCCATCCACATTGGTGCAAATGATGGTGTACTTTTGTACAGCCTCACTCTCCACCTGGGACAAGTGCAAGAGAAGAGCTTTCAGTAAGGGCTTTCAGCAAGGGCTACACTGACTTGACAGCAAAAACGTGTCAGTTTAGATTCGCCTCTGGTTCTTCGGTTTTCTCCATGGCCTCATTTGCTTTTCTAGCCTGCCAGTTCTGGTATGAATGCTCTGCACACTGCGCCACTGGGTGAACGCGATCGGTGAGTCCAGCCGTCCAGCCTCTTCAGCCTTTTCGCGCTTTCGTTGCAGATAGGCTTCCTTCTTGTCCTTCAGTTTCTCGTTCCTTCGATGCGTACAGGTCGATTTTATACTTAGTCAACCCTATATATAATAAGCCATACCGGACCCAACTACCCAATCTTATCATAGGGGATATCAAAGACACTTAAAAAGCATACCCCAAAGGGGTATGTTTTTTTTTCAACAAGAGTACCATCGTGGCAGCATGAAACTGAGGATGCGGCTTCACACGCTTCAAGTCTTTGGGGTAACTCCAGTGGAGAAGTGAATAGACCACCCTGGCACAGAGTCAGACCCAATATTGGGAAAAGGGGAGCTTAGAATGTAAAAAACAAGATCAAAACAAAGAAGATCCAAGTATAAACAACTCTTAAAGTCTCCATCACCGAGGCCAAGTCCAGCAAATCAACCACGGCGTGAAACAAGTAAGCGTCAAAGCCTGCAAAATTAATCGAAAAAACGATGCAATGCGAAGCAGGCAAATCTCGTTCCAACAAGAGGTTTTCGTTCTCTTTCTACTGTTTTTAGGCTGCTGGTAAATTCTTTCGTTTTTTTTCCATACCTCGCATCAACGCTGTTCTGTCTCACCCAACCTTACCAAGCGCACGCCGACTTTCAACATCAGCTCTGGCATGGTCAGAATTATCCAACCTCCGGTCATGCACGTTTGAACACCCACGAAGCATTGAGACTAATACACATGTAAAATCATGCAAATTCGCACATCGCATCTGCCAAACTGACGCACGCCCAAGTGTGGACAGGCACATGTGGCACGCGCCTGTATCCAAACACTTTCTCCGCCAAAAATCCGACCTTGCGCTGACAAAACGCAGGCCAAGGCGGCCGAGGCAGCCGGGGCTGTCAGTTTCTAAGGCCTCTGCCATGGCATTGCCAAGGATACAAGCAAAGGTGCTCTCCAATGCAGATTCCCAGGCCAAAATTGTAGACCTTCCTTCAGGGCGCACCTCATGACAAGTCATGTGATGTTTCATGATGTTTCGCTTCATGGACAGCAACAGAGCACTTAGGATGTGGCGATTTCTGTGAGAATGGGCAGGTTGACGCCAACCCCACCTCAACACCCGAAGCTCACACACACACACACACTAGACAAGAATGGATCATTATATGATCCTGCAGGAACTGAATCCTGAAACATGCAGATTAGATACGAAACAATGAAATTAACGATGCATCCTACGAATAATAGAAGTACTTCTGAATGGTCTTCATGTTCAGAATCGACACCAAAAAGAATAAATGAACCAGCAATAATATCATCGGCGATGTCTCGGCGAAGGTTAGCCAATAAATAACTGTCGGCGACGATGTTGTCGGCGAACATGTAAACAGATTGTTCCAAGTATGTTTTCTACGTCCTTGCTCTGAGGAAGGTTCTGATGCAACTGAACCAATCGTAAATGACCAACAGTAATTCCAGATTGCGACAACCGTGAAGTGAAAATACAGCTGTGCGGTTCTAGGCTTGGCCGCGTGCCATGTCAGTCAAAATTGCAACGAAAAAATGCAGGTACGTCCAGCTGGCCAAGCTGGATATCCCATTTCACTGGTAGCTTCGTTGGACACAGTCCCAGTGAAATGCTGTGTCCCCCTGCAAATAGAGTAAAATTCCATGAGAAGTTTTACACCTGTTCAGGTGTTACACACACACACACTAGACAAGAATGGATCATTATATGATCCGGCAGGAACTGAATCCTGAAACATGCAGATTAGATACGAAACAATGAAATTAACGATGCAGCCTACGAATAATGGAAGTACTTCAGAATGGTCATCGGGTTCAGAATCGACATCAAAAAGAATAAATAAACCAGCAATAATATCATCGGCGATGTCTCGGCGAAGCTTAGCCAATAAATAAATAAATAACTGTCGGCGACGATGGCGTCGGCGATCATGTAACTAGATTGTTCCAAGTATGTTTTCTACGTCCTTGCTCTGAGGAAGGTTCTGATGCAGCAAAAACCGTGACATGGTTTCGGCGAAAATACAGATTGTGGCAACCGTGTAGATTCGAAACAACGCAGTGTAACAGCTTGATCAACAGTTGAAACCGATCTGCAAATTGGCAGGTACGTCAATCCAGCGTCCCGGATTGATATCACAGAATGTCATAGCCGTCTTCGTTGGCTGCAGAACTATGACATTCCCTGCAGCCCCCTGCAAATGTGAAAAGATTCCCGGCAAATGTGAACAGATTTGAATCGAAGAAGTTTTACATCTGTTCAGATGTTACACACACACCCCGCGTGTAGCGGGGTTTGATTTTTTGGATGAGCAACGCAGCAAAAGTTGGCAAGATTATTCAAATACAAAAACCGTTTCCGGTGCTAATGTACAGAGCCGTGTTCAATCACTCAGAAGGGAGGTGTGTCCCAGCTTGAAGTGTTTGGATCGCGTCACGGAAGCTCATGTCCTCAAGCATCCTCCACGTGTCGTTGAGTTCCCCCGGTGCCATAGCAGCCCTCAAAGTGATGGAAAGTTGTTGGGCCAGGTCCTGAATCTTCGGAGTAAAGTGGGTTGCCTCCGTAGGTGCCGTGGGCTCAATGGGAACATTGTGATAAGGGTGATGTCCATGTACTAGAGGAATCTCAAAGTGATGTCGCCAGTAATCCGCTGTGCGCAGGGACCACTCCCAGTTGCCCGAAAGACCGTAAAAGTAGTGCTCAGGATCACGACATTTGGAAAGCCCGGACAAGGGGATCTCTACAATGAATAGCGCCCTGGTATTGTTGGAGTGGGTAATGATCTTGAATTGGATCTGGTGAACCACGCGGGAAGAGAAGTGAGCACGATGGAGGTAGTGGTATGCAGGACGTTGCTCCGTCGGAAAAGGGGCGTCAAAAGGTGCGGGGCCTGAATATGTATCAGAATGGGTCGTGGTTCCAGTGTCGGTAGTTGTATTGTCAGCTGCTAAAGGTGCCGAAGGGGTCCCAGTAGTAGGATCAGGAAGACCAGAATGACATAGTGTAGAAGCCGGGCCGTCTGGTGCTTGATCAGGGTTGGTAGGAGGAAGTCCACGGTTGGGATTCGAAGGCCAAGCCAAGCCCGCCACGGTCGCGTCTCGTTTATGCTCCATGGGTGAAACGATCAGAAATGCGTGAGATGGTGCAACAAAAGCTGAGGTATCACGAAAATGCGAGTGAGCCCAGCCCAAGAATAAAAATAACCAAAATGATAATAAAAGTGAGGTCCAGTCATCAATCAAGTGGTTCAAGGTTCACGGAAAGGCAATACAAAATGGAATTCCCAGAATCCTTCGTGTTGAAAATTGTCAACGGTAAAACGACAAACCCTCGAGCATGGTCTTTTTTGTGGCCAGTGAGCGTATCAGGGCAGGATCACACCAGGAGTAACTTTGTTGCATCGTAGACGTAGCACGAAAGGCTGTGAGGTACCCGGGACGAGCAAGGAGGATTCAATGTAGTTGTACTGTCGGAGTCGCCATTCGGGTCGGTATTCTTCCAGAAGCTGCATGATCGTCATCTCATTGGGGACTTGGAACGAATCACCTTCCAGGTCGCAATAGCGAAACTCCAAATTCGAAGGGTCAAACTGGATGTCCCATTGGGTCCTCAATCTTTTTGAAATGCGGAAACGTAGTTCTCCAATGGGAAGGACACCGGCTTCCACTGGTCCCATCTGACGTGACCAGGTGAACAGACCTTCAAGTTCGTAGCCAGTAACATTTTTGAGGTTTGAGCTAGCCAAAGCCATGTAGTGTTCACGGTCAGGTTCGCTGCGATGAGTCAGTTCCTGTAAGGGAGAGTAGTCAATCAAAATAAGGATAGGTCGGTATGGAGGAGGGTTCAAGTGACCAGGAAGGCCTCGGGGTCCAGCAAACCATCCAATGGTGCGGGTGCCCTCTGGTGTCTCAACCGTAGCTGTAGCGCGATATGGATGGGGCCGAGACGAATGAGCCATGGCGTTGAATGTCAGGTTTCGAGTATAAAGCGAAAAGCCCAAGCTGCAACATAGAAGGACAATGACCAAGGAATAAATCCCAAAAATTGGAAAATGGAGGGAAAAGGTATACCGAATGAGTAGTCACAAATCGACGTGTAGTCACCGTACTTTTTTCCGATGCCGACAAATAATGTGGTGTATTACACACTGGAGTCAGACATATCCATCAGGTCCGTCTCGTTCGCTTCCAGTGGACCATGTACTTGTTGAGGAGGGATGGTGGGGCGATTGAGAGGTAAGGTACGTTGCAATGTTGCCGGTGGTGAAGAAGGTGGTGTAGACCGCCATGGTGGCCAATATAAAGAGGTGGTGGTTCCTTGAGAGTGGTGTTGGGCGGAACGTCCCCAGCATGACTGTAAAATATGGAGTTGGTCCGGTATCGCTTCGTACGGTTGGGAGACGTAGACGTTGGAGTGTTCCGGGTGTGGTAGAACAGGACCAGCAGTTGCCGTAGAGGAGGAGGATGATTGGAGTGGTACGTCATAGTATCGGCGCCACTGGTTGGCCGTGGTACATAGGGTAGCACAATCGTTGGTGAGGTGCATGTTCTCCAGAAATGTTTCCACTGGTTTCCACGTTTCAATACCATCAAGTGTCCTTTCCACGATCCAAAGTTCATCTGGACGAGTAGATAAAGGGTAGCTCAGCTTCTTGATGAAGACGGAATGGACGGTGGTTGAGGTTGGAATCATTCGCGCTTCACGGGGAATATATGATGCCGAGGTAGGATCATCCGGTGGTAGGTGTGGAACGAGGCCATGTGCGGATGTAGGTGAGGAACGGTTTGAGACAAATCGGGCATTGTCATCCGTGTTGGAGGTCATCATGTACAGTAGCAATAATATGATATCGAGATAAACTGAACTGAAGCCAAAAAGCCGTGGGGAAAGGTCAATGATGGAAGGACGAACCAAGAACATCGCAATATGTAAAGAGGAGAAGCAAGGGGGACAAAAGAAACCCAAAAACCGGGGTGGCGGACATCATAACGAGTGCATTTTTCTTTTCTCATAGAGGTGAGCGTCGCCAAGTTCTATCTCCAAGGTTAATCACTCGGCCGCTTTAGTGTATCTGGTGGCCGTGACGAATGGATGCCCACGAGGAATCACTTGAACATGTACAGCGAAGCCTGTGTCTTGTGCATCTGGATGGGGTGTCAGCAGCAAAGGTGAACACTCACGAGTCGTGAAAGCATCGAGATGTTGATGAGTTTTCCATCTCGGGTAGAACCAGTTCAAAACGTCCAAAAGAGAATGAGGGAGGTCGTCAAGCATCTGAGCTCCTTGATCAGTATCAATCATCATGTAGAAATCTGACGCTGGTAGGTGTATCGACCATCGTTGTAGCAACGTGTCGGTGACCACAGTTTTGAGGTCTGAAACAAAATGACTGCGAGCATAGTCCGGGTAGATCACCTTGAACGTCTGAAACAGGCTATCGTAGGTGGCCGTAGGGAGGTTGCCCGCGACCTTAGGGGTCAAGATGTTGTAGTAAGGGTTGCGGACGGCAAGTTGCTGCATCGGCTTCAGGTCCAATTGGAAAATAACCGGTCGATGGGGTGTCATAGGCGGAGTCCGGTTGGGTGGGTGCTGAAGTGACGAAGAACCCATAGCGGAAGACGATGCCCTTGTTGGAGAGCGTGAGCGTCGTGTAGGTGAGATCCTCTCGTTGGACATAGCTCTCAGTTGGCAATAGCGGTCCAGGTGAATGCGGAGAGACATAATAAATGGCTAGCGGGTTATATGATACGACGTGTCAAAAGTCAATGGGGCAACAACGCCCGAGGTTGTGAAGATCAACAAAAGGAACAATGATTCTCAAAGAAAAGGCCAACTGGTTGGTGAGACTGTGATACAGTGCCGCAAACTACCTTTTTCTTGTGGTTCGCATATGTCGTTGGTCAGCCAAGTTTGTCTTTGATCTTATTCCACATAGAGCGAACGTCTTCCTCGGACTTGCCCATCTTGGTCGAGACCACCTTCCATGAGAATCTAGACTTCTCGTCAGCCTTCAAGGTGCATAGTTTCTGTTTGTCTTCGGAAGTCCAGAGTGACAGTGGGCTCGAGGAGCGGGATCGGGATTGGTCACGTCGGCGACGACGTTTAGCGGGCGCCTTTGGAGCGGATTTGGCTTTCTGTTTGCGCTTCGGCGGTGATGGTGTTCTGGTAGAAAGCTTCGAGGGTGCAGGTAGGACATCAGGTGACGGAGCGGCAACATGGTGGTGTGGCTCAGGGAGATGAGTTTCCACCAGATCCTCCATAAGTGTCTCTTCCTCCAACATGTCCGGTGATGGGATGGGGGCATTGTCAATAAAGGCGTTGGTCTGGTCCGAGTAGTGTGGACGTAGCCCATCAGGTTGATTCCATACGTCTGTACTGGGAAGACGAGTAGGTTCAATGTTGGGAATGAGCGTGGGTGGTAGTAGCGCCATTGCTCGATGTAGTAGAAGGTAAGCATGGTGAACATCATGAAGAAATTGAAGAAACACTGGTTCTTGAATCGGAATTGACGTTGTAGGAGGCGAGGAAGCCATGATAATGCGTCGAATATGGGCCGACAAATAAATGAAGCCGAGTTTGAGGGTAAGCCAGCTGGAAACACACTACTCTAAGATCATATAAATTCACATGTGGTCCAAATAGGTGAAACGTTCAGCAAGATGTGAATAATGAAACGTAAGTACCAGCGGCAGGCCGGTTCAGGTTTTTACCACAAGGAGGGAACGTGCAAATATTGACGGATCGGCTTGGCAGCAGCGACATGGTCGGACTCGGTAAAACCTGCAAATCTGTACAAACGGTGCAATGCGGCAAAACCTCGGGTTCGTTCGTGTGCAGGGTGCGCGCATTTGGCGACCAGAAATAATCGTGAAACAAAACCCGAAAGTTGGACGGCCAAAGGTGATGCTGAGAATGGCGCCATGACCTGGTTGAAGTCGCGTGGAGGGCTGTAGCGAAGGGCAAAAGGCTCGAACTCGATGCAAAAACCCAAGAACTCCTGGTCCGGTTCCGTTTCCAAAATGATAGGATGGCCGTAGAACTCCGGGTGGAGGAAATTGGCGAAGCAGATTTCGTAGTCCCAGCAGGGGTCCGACAAGCACAGTCTGTTGTCCACATAGCGAAGGAGGCGAGCTGTAAGATCCATGGTGCTGAGGGTGGTATGGTAGGTTCGGTACCAGATTTCTTCAGAGAGTGCGACAACCATCATGCATAATGCTGGACCCAGTGGGGAGCCCATAGGGGATCCCCGGATTTGTTCAAAAACGGTAGTGCCAATAGAGAATTGAGTCATCTTCAAAGACATAAGGATGATGCGTTCAATGTCCCGAATGAAGATCTTCCTGGTCACATTCAGTGTACGGCATGTGCGGCCTTTGACTACGTCCCCTGTGGTGTTGCCCGGAGTTGCCTTCACAGAGATGATCTCGTCAGGGTCGGTGTTCATAAGGGTCGAGAGAAACTGCAAGGTCAGTCGCCAGCTAGCGATGAAGCGGTCAGTGTCAATGCTTGTGAAGAAACCCGCAAGATCTTGGTTGTGTATTCGTGGAGTAGGGAGTGAATCAAAGTCGGTGTCCTTGAGGAGCTTGATGAGGTCAAATACATCACCCTTTGCCAGGTTGTGGGGAAACGCTTGGGGTAGAAGGTTGTAGATCAGCTTGGCGGTGCAGTTCAACATAGGCCGGAAAGGTGCCGTGAAGAAGCTGACGATGGGTCGCCCGGCCTTGAACTGTTTCTTCCGTTTGGGGAGAACATAGGCATTCGGTAGGTCTCGTCCAGCACCAAGTGCCCATGGGTATGCTTTGCCAAATTGGCGGTTGATCTCGGCGATGGTCTTCTCGATGATGTCACTCGGGCTTTGCTCCAACTTGCGAAATACCAACGGATCGGCGAAGGTGGTGGTGAGGCACTGGAAGTAGAGTACGGGGCAGTAGATTCGTAGGGATGTAGCGCGCTTGTCCTCGTTGTGGAAGACGGCTTCTGGAAAGAGACGTTTGAAGCGGCCGATGTCTTTGTGAGTGATGTGGTTGTTGAGGGTGTGGTAGTGGGATTGAATAGAACGATGCCAGAGCTCATCAATATGAGACTTTTGTAAGGGAGGGAGTGAGTTCCGGGTAGTCCACGTCCGCAGAGCCAGGCGAAGCGATGTCTGGATTTCTTTGGAAGGTGGGAAGATTTTGTTTTGAAGTGAGCCAGTCGCAATGGATGTGTGTGGGCCATCCTCGAAATGTAGGTTGTCGCCGTCCAGGACCAAGTGGTGATCGGGTTGGGGAGCATGAAGGGCATGAGGTTGCAAGGCATCACAGGTACATTTTGGGGTTTCGCCATCAGCCCATTTTGTAGCGGCTTCTTTGTGATTGCACAAGCTATCCATCACCGAGGGGAACTTTGTGAAGACAATCGCCGTGGAAGGAGTCTGCAATGTGGTGTTATAACGTCGAGTTTGATGAACGTGGAAGGTGAGCAGCCGTCGAAGATCCCGAGTCCAATTGGGGCATAGTAACCAAGGTGCACGAAGAGGAACCGGTTTTCTGACTCGTTTGGCCTTCCAGAAGGTCAAAGCTCGGTCAATGGCATTGATGGCGTACGACCTTTGGGGTTCTCCCAGATTGTTGGCAAGACGTCGGATAAAATAGCAGCCTTGGACTCCAATTTCGTTGGATCGGAGTTTCTTCTCCATGTGGAAGCGTCTGACGGAGTTACTGCCCAAATCCTGAATAATCTCCCAAAGTTGTACTCGTCGATGGAAAAGGGGACTATGAAGAGCATGTCTAACATGATGAGGTGTAGATCGCCAGCGAAGTTTCCGCCACAAGGAAAATGCTCCAAATTGTCGGGAGGCGGAAAATTTGGTACGTGCAATGAGTCCCTTTCGGCAATTGAAAAACTGGTAAATGAACGGAGTGTTCAATCGAGGTTGCCATAATTGAATTAAGGCCTGTTCCAAGGCCCAAAAATTGGATTTATTGGTGTAGATCGGGAAAACAGACCACATCCAGAAATTGTCAAATCTGCACCAAAACCGTAAGGCAACTTCGGCCAACACGAATTTATGTTGTTGTACTTGCAGAAATTTCCGATAGCGAGAGTGTTCGCGGTCCAAAACAAACGAAGACGTGGAACCAACATAAAACTTGGGTTGAAAATTAGCAATGTGGCAAAAACGAATATACACCGCCTGAGGGTGCTTGAAACACTGGAGGGCGACTGACAAGTCATCCCAGGATCTGCAAAAGAAAATACTCTGCATCGGAGTGCCTTTGAGCAAGGCTTGGAGTTTCGGATTGGCCCGTGGATGCAATAACACATATTGGCCCATCAATACCGTTTGGAGCATCCGAAAAGCAAAAAAGACATCAACAGAAGGGGACAACGTAAAAGGAGTCAATAATGCAAGAACAAGAATACAGGAATGAGCCACGGCCAAAGTTCGCATAATGTTGGCTGCTTTTGAGCCAGGTGATTTCAAATACGCTGCTAGTCAGGAGTGCATCAATAACGCCACAGTCATGACCTTGAGGACGACTTCATCCGTGGAGGCCCCTTTGTGCTTGCATGGGTCGATACCCATAGCCACGCTTGCGCGTTGAATAGTCTTTGAAGCATCATCGGGTTGGTTTTGCCACCATTCGTTGACCTTCTCCAAGTTCTTCTCCAAGATGTCCTGCTTGGGCTGTGGTAGTTTCAGGGCTTTCACCCACTTTGTGTATTGTGTGTCAGACAGTGATGTGGGTTGATTGTCAACGAGCCAAGTGTTCACCGATCCCGGGGAGATAAGTAGCGTCGAAGGATCAAAGGTCGTAGAGGCGGCAGGTTGTCCTTGAAGTGCGCGTCCAATCGGTGTCGTGGCCGGAGTAGAGCCCTGAGGTGCCGTACCCGGTGAGGTAGTGGTGGTCGATTTGACCTTGGCCAGTTCTGCCTCCAATTCGAGAATGCGTTGTTGGCTCGCCACATCCGCAGATGGTTGAGCCGGGAGCCAAGATTGGAGAAGTTGAGCAACGTCTTTGGCCATGTTTTGAGTTGCTTCCTTCTGGTTGAGACATTGGCCTGCTGAGCGAGCTCGAAAGGTAGCAAGTTTGTCCAAATCCACGTTGCGGGTGCGTAATTGTGATACCAATTCAGCCACAAATACTGTAGTGCCGATGTTGTCAAAAGGGAGGACGAAGGTTTCTCTTCCGTATGCAACCCGACGGAGCCAGGTATTGTGCAAGCCCTGGTACAAGAACTTCCAGAGTGGGACTTGTAAAGGATCCATCCCTTCAATGTCCTTGTAGCTGGAAAATCTGCTCTGTCGGATTCTGGAAGGGAAATCCAGACCATTGATTTTGTTGGAGTCGTGGAAGTCGACATCAGGTTTCCATTGCTCCACTGGTGGGATTTCGATTGGTCTGCATGTATATCCGTCGTTGACAGTAGAACTTGCTCCCGGGGATGACATAGGCCTCGGCGATCTCGGTGTAAAAGGATGACGTTGAGGTGCAAAGTTGGCATTGTTGGGAGGTGTCTGTGAGCACGGAGGCGGTGTGGGTGGAAAAGGTGCCGTAGGTGGAGTCCATGGTGGGCGTGTTGGGAACGAAGGAGATGTAGGTGGCGGAGGCGGTATTCCGGACGGGTTCCAGAAAGGTCGATGGGTCGCCATGGCATAGTGCATCGGGCCACGGAACGCAGGTACTGCTTGGTGCCATCCATGTTGATGACGGGGAGGTGTGCGAGAGCGATCCGGCTGGGAAGGAGGAATTCCATTGACATCCGAATTGAACTGGGAGATCAGGTCCTGGGACGCCATGATGTAGACGGGGCCACGAGATAATAGGTCAAATAAGCTCGAACTGCCGGTTGAAAGCTGCGGAAATTGTCCAGGTGAGACAAGAGTAATGTGTGATTGAAATGGTGTGAAACATAATACGTGATACCAGTAGGTGAAACGTAAAGTGAAGTTCGAATCTGGCGCAAGGTTCAAATATCATGAACATGCAGCAGTTCCCAAACCTTTTGAGGAAGAAGTGGCATCAATACCGAATGTCGGGAGAAGCATTGTTACTCCAAAATGATCGGGCAAGGCCACTAGGCTCACTGTATCGCAGTCGTAGAATAGTCGATACTTGTTCCGGTGCTCCTCAGAGGTAAAGAGTTCACCAACGAGATCTGGAGTGATACGTCGAGTGTCGAGAATGAGGTCGGCCTTCACGGTGCTGGTCTCGAGAGTGGCCTTCATGATAGGAGGAACGGCGATCTCGGCGGCTGTAGGTTGAATTGTCCCAAGGGGCAGTGTCGTGCCAAGATCGGCGAGCATGATCTCGAGAACCAGAAGCAGCTGTCTCGTGGTGGCCAGGTGTATCTCGAGAGTCGTCTGGAGGTGGTTCCAAAAGTTCTGGGGCATTGGCAGGAGGGTCAGGTCGTACTGGACGTGCATGATCATCAGGATGTTCCGTGGGTGCATTGGTCTCCGCCGTCTGGTGTGTGATCAAGCCCGGGAAAACCGAGTGAGTGGAGGCGACGTAGCATATGGATGCGGCGCTGGAGTTCATAGCCGTTGCATTGTCTTTGCCCTTGGCTATGCCCGCAAGGTTGCACAAGCGTTGAATTTGGTCATTTCCTCCAGCTAGGGCACGGATGCATTTGGGTGAGCGGCAAATGGCCAGCAGGCCTGATGGGTTTTGTCCTTTGCCAATTTTGTAGAGCTGAGAGGTACAGATCTTGACAGCATAGCCGGGTAGGTTGTCGATGTCCGCGATCTCAGAGGACATACCGAAGAATCCGTAACATGGGTATTGAGTTGGCATGCCGGCTTCGTTTTTTGTCCAAGTTGCCGGGCGAATGCAGTCTTCCGCGAGAATTTTGGCAACTGTTTCCCAACTCGTTTTGTGATAGATCAGGTAGGTGCCCATGTGTTCGCCACGATAGATTGGTTTCTTTTTCAATCCTGTGGGCACCGTGATGGTCAGCAGGTTCTCTGGCTCGATGTAGAAGGCTTGTGTTTGCCTCGCAAGCTCGATGTCCAGTAAGTTGGATTGTGCAAAGGCCCTGGCAATGTTTTTGACGGTGGCTTGGCTTGCTTTGATATAAATACGTTGGTTGTTGACGGTTCGGTATGGTTGAGCCAACTGGTGGAACATCTCGTCAACGAACTGGTTGAAGAGCTGCAAGATAGCCGGGGTCAATGATTGGCGTAGGGGCACAACATGATCGGGCCCAAGCTCCGTCAGGCAGCGGACCCTAAGGGGGTCATTGGCCGCCTCAACCATTTCACTGAGGTCGATGTCATTCGTGTCGAACTTGGTGATCGAAATTGTATCTGCAACCTCAGAATTTTCACTGTCACCGTCAGGGACGCGGAAGGACACAGCGCCAAGTGGTGCTGAAGTATGGGCTGGTGGGTTGGTTGGTGGTTCCGGTTGTGGTGGATCGGCAGGAGAATTGGGTCGAGCAGTGTGGTGATGGTAGTCGTCGGTGTAGTGGCTGTCTTTCCATGTACCCCAGGTGTCATCAGCGTCGGGAATGGGGATGTAGTTCGGATTGGATGGGTTTGCAGCTGGTCGAAGTATGACTTCACGGCCTCTGGATTGGTGACGTGGTGTCTCGGAACGTGGTCGCGGGTGAGATCGGTGACGTCGAGGAACCACGGGAGAGCGGTGTCTTGGTGGTGATCGTCGTCTGTATGGAGATGGGGTTCTGCGGTCCTTGGCATGTTTCGTGGATGACCGATGACGAGGAAGAGGAGAACGAGGTCGAGCTGCACGGTGGGGAGAGTAGCGAGGGTGATGGGAACGTACAGAAGGTCGATGGGAACGTGATCTTGGAGTCCTGGAACGTGGTCGGCGTGTTGTTGGTGGTGGAACATGTAGTTGGTAAGGAGGATCGATGGTTGGAGCTTGGACAATACGAGGGTCCGGAATATCAGGTTCGGTGGGTCTGGCTTTCGGTGCAGGTGGAGGAGTGGCGATCAGTGGTGGTGTAGTTGTTGGTGGTGGTGTCTGTGGAATAGAGTTCGGTGGAGGTCCATCTTGTTGGAGAAGTAGCTGACGTTGTTCTTGGGCTCGTTGGGAATCCATGATCATTTGTTGCTGAGCTTGAATAAATCGAACCGATTCCGCAAGTTGCTGTGCAGTGGAGCCCAACGCTACCAGTTCAGGTGACACGGATGAAGTCGGTGCTGCCGTGGGTGTTGGTGGTGTAGAAGGAGGAGGGACTTTTGGAGCTGGTCGACATGGTCGATCCGGTCGCTTGTCAGAGCGAAGCCTGGGAGCCGCTTTAACTGCTGGGGCCCGTACTGAAGGTTCATCTGGAGGGACCATCGATGCGTCCGTCTGTAATGGTGGTTGAATATGGTGGGGTGGGTATGGAGAACTGGGCAAAGGTGTCGGTGGCGTAGTCGATGTAGGTGGTGTAGTTGATGTAGGGGATGGAGTAGGCCACGTGGGTGGAGCGGTGGGTGCCGTAGGCGATGGAAAGGTCAACGGAGCGGTGTGCACCATGGTGGTTTCAGGGGCCAAAGGCGAGGGCATAGTGGGAACGAACTGTGGACCTGGTACTGCATGAGGAGCCGGAGTCAATGAGGTAAACGGCAACGAGGTTGGGGCCGATGTGGACGGCATGAGCGAAGCTGAAGAAGACCATGTAGGATGCAATGCCGAAGGATGTCCAAATAGATGTGCATTTTGCGACGATTGCTGCCACGTCGAAGATGGGTTCGCACGCTGCGGTGGAGCAGGCCATGACGTCGGAGGGTTGGTCCACGGATACATCGCTCACGAGGAATAATGACAAATAATGGGATTGTAACAACAGGATTGTAACAACAGGATTCAGTTCCTAGAGCTACTATTCGTGCAATTGTGCCACAACAGGCCCGCAGTCAAGTCGTGCCACAATGGCATCAAACGGCTTTCAAATTCCAGCGAATTAGATGCACAAAATGTTTCACCTCACCAGAGAACCAAAAAGAAAGGAAAACCACACCTGAAAGTCGTGTGCCTGCCTGGTCCATTGTCATGTAATGTTGCAAAATGTCGCTGTGAGAGTGCTGCAGAATAAGAGGTTTCTGAATGTTCGGCACAACTTCACTCTGCAGAGGAGCATTTCACTAGGTTCACAAGGACCACAGGAACGGCGGGACACTCAAAACGGCTGATAAAACGCAAGGCAGGCTGTTCCACTTGACTTAAACGAATTACTGAGTTGAAAAATGTGAATTCAGAAGTCAAGTCTGTCAACACTCACCCTGACAAGGGTTGCCTCAAATGGCTCCATGGCACCATGTCGGAGCCACCATGGAAATCACACTAGACAAGAATGGATCATTATATGATCCGGCAGGAACTGAATCCTGAAACATGCAGATTAGATACGAAACAATGAAATTAACGATGCAGCCTACGAATAATGGAAGTACTTCAGAATGGTCATCGGGTTCAGAATCGACATCAAAAAGAATAAATAAACCAGCAATAATATCATCGGCGATGTCTCGGCGAAGCTTAGCCAATAAATAAATAAATAACTGTCGGCGACGATGGTGTCGGCGATCATGTAACTAGATTGTTCCAAGTATGTTTTCTACGTCCTTGCTCTGAGGAAGGTTCTGATGCAGCAAAAACCGTGACATGGTTTCGGCGAAAATACAGATTGTGGCAACCGTGTAGATTCGAAACAACGCAGTGTAACAGCTTGATCAACAGTTGAAACCGATCTGCAAATTGGCAGGTACGTCAATCCAGCGTCCCGGATTGATATCACAGAATGTCATAGCCGTCTTCGTTGGCTGCAGAACTATGACATTCCCTGCAGCCCCCTGCAAATGTGAAAAGATTCCCGGCAAATGTGAACAGATTTGAATCGAAGAAGTTTTACATCTGTTCAGATGTTACACACACACACACCTCGCATATAGCGAGGTTTATTTTTGGAAGAGCTTCGCGGGCGGGATCGGCAATAAACCAGTCAGAGTGAACCTATCGGGTGCTAGTGTACAAGTTGTGCTCATTTCACTCAGAAGGGAAATTCTCTTCCATTTGAAGTATCTGGATCGCGTCGTGGAAGCACATGCGATCAATCATCCTCCAAGTTTCGTTGATTTCCCCAGATGCCGTAGCAGCCGTCAAAGTGTCTGAAAGTTGTTTGGCTAGATCTCGAATCTTCGTGGTAAGGTCAGGTGCTTCAGAAGGAGAGATCGGGTCGATGGGAACATTGTGAAAAGGACTCTGTCCATGTAATAGAGGGGGCTCGAAATGATGGCGCCAATAGTCCGCTGTTCGTAAAGACCACTCCCAGTTTCCAGAAAGACCATAGAAATAGTGTTCGGGATCACGACATTTGGAGATTCCTGAGGCTGGAACTTCTTCGATGAATAACTCGCTGGTATTGTTGGAGTGAGTGAAGATCTTGAAGTGAATCTGATGAACCACTCGTGAGGTAAAACGCGCGTGATGAAGAGCCGTGTAAGTTGAGCCACCTTGTGTCGGGAAAGGTACCGCAGGTTGAGGTGGAGCTGAGTATGTGTCCATTGGCGTCGAGGCGTCTGGGTCATTGGGTGTAGCCCCCGCTTCCAAAGATGCCGAAGGAGTCGAGGTCGTATGAGTAGGAGCATCAACCGTACTTGCACCAGGATGTGTAACTGGGCTTCCACGGTTCGGAGTTGAAGGCCATCCCAAGCCAGCTACCGATGCGTCGCGCTTGTTTTCCATGGGTGAAACGGTCACGATAAGGGAATGAGAAAACCGAAAGCTGAGGGGGCAATAAGGGCCAGTCAGGGTCAATGAACAAGTCATAAAAAATAAACGAAGTGCCAACGTAAGCGAAGTCATAAACTGAACGAGAAAATGACAGCACGAAGTCACATGTTTTTATTCAGAAGCCAACTGCGATAGTGAAGGAATCATATTATCACAGTCCCCAATCTGGTCGTGTCTTTTTTTCCTCTTCCAATGAAGTTATGGTAGGATGATGCCTTGGCGGACTTTATGGCAACAAAGTCGCAATACGAAAGGCTGTGAAGAACCAGGTACAAGCAAGGTAGATTCGATGTAATTGTATTGCCGGATGCGCCATTCAGGTCGGTATTCCTCCAAAAGCTGCATGATGGTCAAATCAAGTGGTACTTGGAAAACATCTCCTTCAAGGTCACCGTAGCGAAATTCCAAATCAGAAGGTACCATATGGATGTCCCATTGGGTGCGTAATCGCGTTGTCAGTGCTGTGCGAAGATCTCGAAGAGGGAAAATGCCTGCTTCGATTGGTTCAAATAAACGTGCCCAGGTGAAAAGGGCTTCGAGTTCTCCAGCACTGACGTTTCTGAAATTTGAACTGGCAAGAGTACTGTATAGGGCATGATCAGGTTGGCTGCGATGTGACAGTTCTTGTAAAGGGGAATAATCCACTAGGACCAAGACGGGTCTGGGTGGAGGAGGGTCCCAGTCGCCAGGAAGGCCTCCATGTCCAGCAAGCCATGCCGAAGTTCTAGGGCCTTCAGGTGTGTTCACCGTGGATGTAGCGCGATATGGATGAGGACGAAAGGAAGGAGCCATGGCGTCGAACTAAGGAGGTTGAGCCCAAGCTGCATATTAACAAAATTACCAACCAGCAGTGAAGAATAACGTGAAAATAGTGGAAGGAGGATTTGCACCACGTTGAATAACCAATAAATTCCCATGTGGTCGGTCTTCTTTACTGTCGCAAAGCGGAGTGGTGCGTTACACGCTGGAGTCCGACATATCCATAGGGCCCGGTTCGTCAGGAGGTACTGGTCGGTGAGGTGGATGTCCGTGTGTAGTAAGGTGGTTCGAGTGTAGGGTCCGGTGAAGTGTGGTTGATGGTGAGGATGGTGGTGTAGATCTCCATGGTGGCCAAGATAAAGAAATAGTGGTACCCTGTGAATGATGTTGAGCAGAGCGTCCCCAGCAAGATTGGAGAATGTGTAGTTGATCTGGGATGGCGTCAAATGGTTGTGAGACACTTACGTTGGAATGTTCAGGATGTGGGAGAACCGGAGAAGGTGTTGCCGTAGAGGAAGAGGATGAGGAGATGGGTATGTCGTAGTACTGGCGCCAATTGTTGGCTGTAGTTCGTAATGTAGCCCGGTCACGCGTGAGGTGCATGTTTTCCAAAAAGGTTTCCACTGGCTTCCAAGTTTCTCTGCCATCTGCTGTTTGTTCAATGATCCAGAGTTCATCAGGTCGAGAAGTAGAAGGGTAGCTGAGCTTCTTGATGAAAATAGTGTGGACGGTTGTAGAAGTTGGGATCATCCTGGCTGTCCAGGGAATGTATGATGCCGAGGTTGGATCATCAGGTGGTAGGTGTGGGCCAGTAGTAGTGGTCACGGGCATCGAAGAAGGTGCTGGGAGCATCCGGTGTAGGCCATCGTTCGACTGGTTCGCCATGAAAAGAAGCAATGAATATAAGGTCAAAAGCACACTGAAGCCGAAATTTGCCCGAGGGAGGTCCACAATAAATATTGAAAGAACATCAAAGGGATAGAATTGTGGTGGCGAACAAAAACCAGGAGTCAACGTAAAGAGAGAAGGTAAGAATGAAGAACAGCGGGCAAGCCCGAATGTTTCAACGCGCGGTTCTTTTTGCCTTTTCTTTGCTGAATTGCCAATTGGATGTCTTGAAATTCAAGTGGCATTCTTTGTATATCGCGTTGCCGTGACGAATGGATGCCCTCGAGGAATCACTTGAATGTGTACAGCAAAGCCTGTATCCTGTGGATCTGGGTGGGGTGCCACCACCAGAGGTGAGCATTCGCGAGGGGTGAAGGCATCGAGGTGTTGGTGAGTCTTCCAGGAGGGATAATACCAGTTCAAGATGTCCAAAAGAGAATGGGGAAGATCATCAAGCATCTGGGCTCCCTGATCCGTATCTATCATCATGTAGAAGTCGGAGGCCTGCAGGTGTATCGACCATCGTTGCAAGATAGTATCCGTCACCACAGTTTTCAAGTCTGAAACAAAGTGACTGCGGGCGTAGTCCGGGTAGATCACCTTGAAGGTTTGGAAAAGGCTGTCATATGTTTCCGTAGAGAGGTTGCCTGCAACCTTAGGGGCCAAGATATTGAAGTACGGATTTCTGGCAGCAAGTTGTTGCATAGGTTTCAAATCCAATTGTAGGATAACCGGCCGATGGAATGGCGAAGTTCCCGTGGCGGAGGAAGGTGCTCTGTTCGGAGAGCGGGAGCGTCTGGTAGGCGAGATGTGGTCGTTGGCCATGGCTCGTTGCTGACAATATCGATCCAAGTGGGTGCGTAGAGACATAATAAAAGGCCTGCGACGTCTATAAAATAGCATATCAAGTGGTTCAAGTTGATCGACGGGGCATGGATGGGTGAGACAGTGGTGACAAAGTGGTATGAGAGTGAAACAACACAGTCGGAACATGAAATGGTGAGACATATGCAGTTGCACGTCGTGGTGGTGAAACGTTACAGCGGTATCCTTTTTTCCTTTTCACATCGCAAGTAATCAACCGAGTCTGTCTTTGATCTTGTTCCACATGGAACGAACGTCGGCTTCAGATTTGCCCATCTTGGTCGAGATCACACGCCATGAAAACCGAGATTTCTCATCAGCCTTCAAAGTACGAAGTTTTTGTTTGTCTTCGAAAGTCCATGTCGACAATGGGCTCGAGGAACGGGATCTCGATCGTTCGGTACGGCGACGACGTTTTGCAGGTGCCTTGGGAGTAGCTTTGGCGGTCGGTTTGCTTTTGGCAGGCATCGATGCGGTGGTTGAGAGCTTCGATGGATCTGGAAGGGTGTCAGGTGGAGGAGCCGCAACGTGTTGATGTGGTTCTGGAAGATTAGGTTCCAACAACTCATCCATAAGGGCTTCTTCCTCAGCAAGGTCAGGCGAAGGGACGTGGACTGCGGCAATGAAGGCATTGGTCTGGTCGGAGTAGTGTGGTCGAAGTCCATCAGGTTGGTTCCATACGTCTGTGCTGGGTAGAGGTGTTGGTTCAATGTTGGGAATGAGTGTTGGCGGGAGTAAGGCCATTGCTCGATGTAGTAGAAGATACGCATGGTGTACATCGTGAAGAAATTGGAGAAAAACCGGTTCTTGAATCGGAATTGACGTAGTAGGAGAAGAAGAAGCCATCGCGCGAAGCTGGAGACGTCCGACAGTGCAAATGGGAACAGATTTGAGGGTGAACCAGCTGGAATGTCATTGACAAAATCTGGTGAAACATGATTTTGACCGAATAGGTGATACATCCTCCGGTGAGTGAAACGTGAAACGGAAACGCAAAACCTTGGGGCTGCAACTGATTTTACCACAGTGAAGAAGAATGTAGATATCGGCGAATAGGTTTGGCAGCGGCAGTTAAATCCGATTCGCAAAAACCTGCTGCTCTGTACAAACGATGCAATGCGGCAAAACCTCGAGTCCGTTCCTGCGCTGGGTGCGCACATTTGGCGACCAAAAAGAGCCGTGAGACGAAGCCTGAAAGTTGCACCGCCAGCGGTGATGCCGAGAATGGGGCCATGACCTGGTTGAAGTCACGCGGGGGGCTGTAGCGTAGTGCGAAAGGTTCGAACTCAATGCAGAAGCCCAGGAACTCCTGATCCGGCTCAGTTTCCAAGATGATCGGATGGCCATAAAACTCCGGGTGCAAGAAATTGGCAAAGCAAATGTCGTAGTCCCAGGAAGGATCTGCAAGGCAAAGTCGGTTGTCAACATAACGAAGTAAACGAGCTGAGAGGTCCATGGTAGTCAGGGTGGTTCGGTAGGTTCGGTACCAGATTTCTTCCGAGAGAGCGACGACCATCATGCACAACGCAGGGCTCAGAGGAGAGCCCATGGGGGAGCCTCGAATCTGTTCGTAGACGGAAGTGCCAATGGAAAATTGGGTCATCTTCAAAGACATCAGGATGATGCGTTCAATGTCACGAATGAAGATTTTCCTGGTCACATTCAGGGTACGACATGTGCGGCCCTTGACAACATCGCCTGTGGTGTTTCCAGGAGTTGCCTTCACTGAGATAATTTCATCTGGGCCGGTACTCATGAGAGTCGAGAGAAATTGCAAAGTAAGTCGCCAGCTATCGATGAACCGGTCCGTGTCGATGCTCGTGAAGAAGCCAGCAAGGTCTTGATTGTGTATGCGTGGCGTAGGAAGGGTGTCAAAATCTGTGTTCTTGAGGAGCTTGATGAGGTCGAAGACGTCGCCTTTGGCCAGGTTGTGGGGAAACGCTTGAGGTAATAGGTTGTAGATCATCTTGGCAATGCAGTTCAACATAGGTCGGAAAGGTGCCGTAAAGAAGCTAACGATTGGTCGTCCAGCCAGAAACTGTTTTTTGCGTTTTGGCAGGACGTAGGCGTTTGGTAGGTCACGGCCAGCACCAAGGGCCCAAGGGTATGCCTTGCCAAATTGCTTGGTGATTTCGGCGATGGTCTTCTCGATGAGGTCGCTTGGGTTGTCCTCCAATTTGCGGAGTACCAACGGATCGGCGAAGGTCTTGGTGAGGCACTGAAAATAGACCATCGGACAATAGATCCGTAGGGATGTGGCTCGTTTGTCTTCATTTTGAAAGATGGCATCCGGAAAGAGCTGTTTGAAGCGTACGATGTCCTTGTGGGTGATGTGGTTGTGGAGGGCCATATAGTGGGAGTGAATGGATCGTTGCCAGAGTGCATCGAGATGTGTCTTTGGTAATGAAGGGAGTGAGTTCCTGGTAGTCCATGATCGCAAGGCCAAACGAAGGGATGTGTAGATTTCTGTGGATGGTGGGAAGATTTTGTTCTGAAGTGAGCCAGTAGCAATGGATGTAAAAGGTGTATCGGCGAAGAGTAGACTATCTCCATCAAGGACCAGGTGTTGATCAGGACGATGAGGATGGCGTATATGTTGTTGTAAGGCCGCACAGGCACATTTTGGAGTCTCACCGTCCGCCCATTTTGTAGCTGCTTCTTTGTGATTGCATAAACTGTCCATGACCGATGGGAACTTTGTAAATACAATACCGGTGGATGGAGTCTGTAAGGTAGTGTTGTAGTATATTGGTTGGTGCCGTGGACGTGGGTGGTGAGCAGCTTGCGGAGATCACGAGTCCAGTTGGGGGCCAGCAACCAGGGTGCTCGAAGAGGAACGGGTTTTCGTACTCGTTTGGCTTTCCAAAAGGTCAGAGCTCGGTCGATGGCATTGATCGCGTAAGAGCGTTGAGGTTCTCCAAGGCTGTTGGCAAGGCGTCGAATGAAATAGCATCCTTGGGCGCCAGTTTCATTGGACCTGAGTCTCTTCTCCATGTGGAAGCGTCTAATAGAGTTGCTACCCAAATCCTGAATGATCTCCCAAAGTTGTACTCGTCGGTGGAAAAGAGGGCTGTGAAGAGCGCGTCGGACATGTTGCGGTGTAGATTGCCAACGGAGTTTTCGCCAAAGAGAAAATGCTCCAAACTGCCGCGAATTGGAAAACTTGGTCCGCGAAATGAGTCCCTTTCGGCAATTGAAAAACTGGTAAATAAACGGAGTATTCAATCGAGGTTGCCACAGTTGAATTAAGGCTTGTTCCAAAGCCCAAAAGTTGGATTTATTGGTGTAGATTGGGAAAACAGACCACATCCAAAAGTTGTCAAATCGACACCAAAACCGTAATGCCACTTCAGCCAAAACGAATTTGTTCTGTTGCACTTGCAGGAATTTCCGATAGCGCGAATGTTCACGGTCCAAAACAAAAGAAGAAGTGGAACCCACATAAAACTTTGGTTGGAAATTCGCAATATGGCAAAATCGTAAGTACACCGCTTGGGGGTGTTTGAAACATTGGAGGGCGACATGTAAGTCGTCCCACGACGTGCAAAAGAAAATGCGCTGCATCGGGGTGCCTCTCAGCAAGGCCTGTAGTTTCGAATTGGCACGTGGATGTAGTAACACATACTGGCCCATCAATGCAGTTTGAATCATCCGACAAGCAAAAAAGACATCAACAGAAGGAGACAAAGTGAAAGGAGTCAATAAAGCCAAAGAAAGAATACAGGAATGTGCCACGGCCAAAGTTCTTATAATGTCGGCTGCTTTTGAGCCTGGTGATTTCAGGTACGAAGCTAGTCAGGAGTGCATCAATAACGCCACAGTCATGACCTTGAGGACAATCTCGTCAGTCGTCGCCCCTTTGTGTTTGCATGGGTCAATACCCATAGCAACGCTGGCACGTTGGATGGTTTTGGAGGCGTCATCGGGTTGGTTTTGCCACCATTCTTTGACCTTTTCCAAGTGCTTGTCCAAGGTGTCCTGCTTCGGCTGGGGCAGCTTCAGGTCTTTCAACCATTTTTTGTACTGGGTCTCGGTCAGCGACGAAGGTTGGTTGTCCACGAGCCATGAGTTGACAGATCCCGGGGAGATCAGCAGAGACGAAGGGTCAAACGATGTGGAGGCCGCCGGTTGTCCTTGTAGTGCCCGTCCAATCGGTGTCGTAGCCGGTGTAGAACCGTCCGGTGCATTGGGTTGTGACGTGCCGGTGTCCGATTTCATCTTTGCCAATTCAGCTTCTAATTCAAGAATGCGCTGCTGGCTGGCCACGTCCGCGGAGGGTTGAGCTGGAAGCCAAGATTGGAGCAGCTGGGCGACTTCTTTGGCCATATTCTGGGTAGCTTCCTTTTGGTTCACACAATGTTGGGATGTTCGGAGATGTCTATCTACCCAACTTTGAGGATACTTTGACCATGCTTGACCTTGATATTAAACACCTCCATTCTATGGTCCCAAATATTACGTGTCTATCATTTTTTATCCCTTACTAAGCCATGGTTTCTGGGGGTGTTTGATATTTCTAATATGAAGAGGGGACAAAAAGATACAGTAGTTCTAACCCACAATGTCAACCCTGGACTAATAAACCCCAAGGCCGGTTACCATTTAAGTATCAAATTATCAGTATTTGAGGAGTATCCCCTAAAATGGCTAATTAATCCATAATGGCTAATTAATCCATAATGTGGTAAAGCCAATAATCCTTACCCCAAATCATCCAAAATCAATATTTCCATGGAATAAACCATCCCAACATGGCAGGTTTATCATGGGATTGCCCACATTAACATCCAAACTCTCAGCTTCGCAGTCGCCTGATACGTCACGGGTGCCATCTGCAGTGCTTTCCCATAGGCCGTGGCAGGGAAGCCTCCGGTCACAGGTGCCATCTGTGGTGCCATCGCCGTGACCTTGGGCACCTGACAACTCTTGGGAGCGGCGGCCGAATGGGATTCCTTTTGCATCTAATTAGATAAATAGATATAATCATATGATATATCATTTACAGTAAATGATATATGATATATAATAAAATATATAAAATATAATATATGATATATTAAATATAATATATAATGAATCAAATATGATATATGACATAAAATAAAAACATATATAATAATTTCAAAAAATATAATATATATAAAAAATGCTATATTTTTGCAAGATATATGCTATATGAAAATATGTATATATATAATATAGAATAATATATACATACATATATATATTATATCAAATATATAATATATAATACATAATATATATAATATGTAAAATATGATATATGAGATATAATAGATAAATTAATTTGAAATTTGTAAACAATGAGATATAATATGTAATATATCATATATTAAATATGGTATATGATATATGATATATGATATGAAATATAATGTATACTATATAAAATAAAATGTGATATATGAAAAATGCTATATGATATATAAGGAATAACATAGTTTGTAATTTCAAAAATATAAACAACATAATATATACCATAATAAAAGATATAATAGAATATATAATGAAAAAATATGATTTATAATAAATCAAAAAATATATATATAAAAATATATCTATATACATATATAATAATATATATATATATATTATATTAAATACTATATATATATAACATATATTATATAACATTTAATATACAGTATATATAATATTGAATATATATTATAAATAAAATATATAAAATATATACACCACGAATGATCAGGACATATCTGAAATTTGATGGTTTAAAATGATAGATGTCTTACAATCCATGATTTCTAGGCCAGAACACCTTGATGTTTCATGTCCAACAATAGCTGGTAGGGTCCTACGGCCGGGTCACATTCATATTCGCTTCAATTGGACAGTGTATCCACTTGGGAACAGGCCAAATAATTTCAAATCCCTGAGCAGACTAGTCCATGTTGGGATGTTCGGAGATGTCTATCTACCAAACTTTGAGGATACTTTGACCATGCTTGACCTTGATATTAAACACCTCCATTCTATGGTCCCAAATATTACGTGTCTATCATTTTTTATCCCTTACTAAGCCATGGTTTCTGGGGGTGTTTGATATTTCTAATATGAAGAGGGGACAAAAAGATACAGTAGTTCTAACCCACAATGTCAACCCTGGACTAATAAACCCCAAGGCCGGGTACCATTTAAGTATCAAATTATCAGTATTTGAGGAGTATCCCCTAAAATGGCTAATTAATCCATAATGGCTAATTAATCCATAATGTGGTAAAGCCAATAATCCTTACCCCAAATCATCCAAAATCAACATTTTAATGGAATAAACCATCCCAACATGGTAGGTTTTTCATGGGATTGCCCACATTAACATCCAAACTCTCAGCTTCGCAGTCGCCTGATACGTCACGGGTGCCATCTGCGGTGCTTTCCCATAGGCCGTGGCAGGGAAGCCTCCGGTCACAGGTGCCATCTGCGGTGCCATCGCCGTGACCTTGGGCACCTGACAACTCTTGGGAGCGGCAGCCGAATGGGATTCCTTTTGCATCTAATTAGATAAATAGATATAATCATATGATATATCATTTACAGTAAATGATATATGATATATAATAAAATATATAAAATATAATATATGATATATTAAATATATTATATAATGAATCAAATATGATACATGACATAAAATAAAAACATATATAATAATTTCAAAAAATATAATATATAAAAAAAATGCTATATTTTTGTAAGATATATGCTATATGAAAATATGTATATATATATGATAAAGAATAATATATACATACATATATATATATTATATCAAATATATAATATATAATACATAATATATATAATATGTAAAATATGATATATGAGATATAATAGATAAATTAATTTGAAATTTGTAAACAATGAGATATAATATGTAATATATCATATATTAAATATGGTATATGATATATGATATATGATATGAAATATAATGTATACTATATAAAATAAAATGTGATATATGAAAAATGCTATATGATATATAAGGAATAACATAGTTTGTAATTTCAAAAATATAAACAACATAATATATACCATAATAAAAGATATAATAGAATATATAATGAAAAATATGATTTATAATAAATCAAAAGAATATATAAAAAAAATACATCTATATACATATATTAAAAAAATATATATATATATATTATATATTAAATATTATATATAACATATATTATATAACATTTAATATACAGTATATATAATATTGAATATATATTAGAACCGTGTTTGGTCTATTTCCCTGTGGGCATTTTGACCACACAGGGCATGTTTAGAACCTGATCATAATTTCTTGGAACCTATTATAATTATAGCCCATATTAGCCAAAATCTGCCAAAATCCAGCCGGACACTGCAGATTTGCCCACACAGCAATCTATCAACTGTACTGCTGGGTGCGAGTTGGTTTTTCAAAAGGCAAACCAAACTTCGTGGCCTTGATGTTGGACCCGGTGGTACATGTATTTCTTCTTTCCAAGCGCATTGTATGATTGAAACTGGGATTTGGTGGAACACTGTGTGTTTGCTTCAGTTATCCCAGTAGGATACCTTGCATGGGTTCATAAGTGGGAATGCGAATCAAGTTGAATTAAATGCTAAATTCAGGGCAGTAAACAATAACATCGTGAATCTGAAAGAAGCTGAAGGTACATTTTTTTCATATGTTTCCTATGTGCCACCAAACATCGGCCACATACTGAATATCATCATTTACGGCATACCGTCATATATGCACTTATGCCGTGAACTGTTTGCCATAAAACTATGTGGATAGAGTGGTGCTGCGAATTGCAGAATTACTATGCTTACATGAAATGGTATGAACCAGCATACTGCATACCGTCAAAACAGTATGATGGGAGGCTGTGCTGCATGAATATGTATAATCATACTTTTTAGTGAAGCAGATTCAGATAGGCAGCAAATAGGCGCTGAAAACTAGTGATAGGTTTGTTTTGATAACAATTTGTTATGTTCTTTATTGCAAGAGGAGCCATGAGAACTTGACTGTCGAATATTCCGTGATATGCGATGATAAAACTTGTCGATTAATGAACGTGTTAAGTGCATAACCTACTAGTACAAGCAGCTTCACACGTTAAACCCCCAAAGAAAAAATAGTGGCATCTCCATCACTCATTTCAATATACTTAAAGACAAGCCACAACTAAGTTTCAAGTTCACTGTTTCATTTAAACACTTCCAGCCTTTGACTTACACTTGCACCGTATTCAACAGTTGATATCATATATATATATAACTTTCAGATGTTTGACCATGAATTTGTATTGCAGTTTGTACCTAAACTGGTGAGTTTTTACCTGCAAATACTTACAGTTTACGACTTAGAACCTTGGTATTTTAAGCAACCTCGAAGCCTTTGCCATCTTACCATAATGTTAAAAATTATGCGTGTTTTCAAGACTCGTAGGGACGGTTTCAACGGTTTCTACCTGTTTCCAACAAATACAGGTGGAAACGGGTTCAACGGTCTCAACCTATTATGTTATAAACAGCTTCCAGAAACGGTTTGAAACGGTTTGAAACGGTTTCTAATCTGTTTCGTTTTTGGGGCATAATAGCGCTGTGCGGAAGAAACGGTTTCCATCCGTTTTGGGCCCAAATAGGTGGAAACGGTTTCAACGGTTCCTACCTGTTTGGCTTTCAACCTCATGAAATGATTGCCTGTTTTAACATGAACGAGAAAATCAAACATAGACAACATAGGGTCCCATAGAAATCATAAAGTCTAGACATGTTGGCATAATCCGGAGGTCAATACTTGAAGTACCAAAGTTTGAAGTGTCAACACGGTTCAAAATAATTTCCGGCCTTACTTAAACTTCTGGGGGAAATTAAGGGGGTTTGAAGAGACATCTTGGGATGTCCTGGCAGTTGCGTATTGCTCGGCCCGGCTTGCGTGTTCAAATGGATTTGACTAGAACACTGTTGTTTTGCTATCGGGACATTGCACTCAGCCCTGACTGTCCTGTGGGAAAAAAACGTAAACAATGGAAGAAAGTTGAGCCCTGAAATGGCCTACGGATGGTGCCAGAAACTGTTTCTACCGTTTCTACCTGCCAGAAACTGTTTCTACCTGTAATTTCACCAAAAAAAAAGTTTAGAAACTATTTCTCAAATCTTAGAACCTGAATTCAAAAAACGACTTCGGCTACGGGGCATGGGGGTGGAGTCCAGGGCCAGCAGGGAAACATCCAACGCAGAAGGCCATTCTACCACATTGTCTATTCCGGTGAAACGGTGAAGACTTGCCAGAAGCAGTGGAAGTATTGCATCATGCAAGGAAAATCTGCAGGATTCATCAAACCAGCCCATGTCCGCAAGATGTACAGTCGAAGTCATATATCATGAACCATACAGCATTTAAGTAAAGGTATTACACCGCTACGTGCTTTTGCTTTGACATCATAATACAAGGCACATACCTGACTTGTGACATGTTAAAGCATAGACGTTGGAACGGTCTTAAGCCATGAATCATTAATCAAATCCACAAATAGTATAGTATAGTTAATACTTGTTAATACATGATAGTGACAATTATGATACAATGATACAATGGTAACTGCTGGCTAACTTGCTAGTAGCTGCTAGGTAACAACTGATCTACGACTCTCTACTGTACTGCCCCACCTGCTGAAGCAATGCAGCGTGCTTCTTCAATCCACCTACGGAACCCTCTTGTCCTTTGCAAAAATGTTTCAAGGAAAAAAATCTGAACCTTCGGTTTCATGAATTGAGCCCATCATTTGCAGATACAGTGACAGTGATATGATCATCGAATCATACGTTGTAACAAAAGCACACGACAAAGCATGCGTAGCTACAACGCACTAAGCGCACTAACAGTCATCAGCGCGCAGTCGTGCATTGTAACTGCGGCCCAGTGAAATTTGGAAAAGATGGTAGCATGACAAGGGACTGCACCAATCATGTTCTCTGCTATCGTATGCTACAGCCGTGTTTTTTTCACAACCAAACATCAAATATGTCATATGTTGTTTAAATGATCAATAGGACCATGTGATAGCAAGAGCAAGAAAAGACATTCTTGACTTATACACTCACTCATGGATTGCCTGGATGGTAGCCCATACCTGACATGGAGCATGCATAAAATTTGAGAGCACAAAGCATACTTCTGCATACTTTCATCATGAACATCATTTATCTACCCCCACCCCCAAAAAAAAAAACTGATTTAAAAGTCATACATGATGTATGTGATATACAATTTTTCACACGCATATCCAATCGCGTGCGCAGATGGTGCAATTTTTGTCTCATTGTACGTATAGATCCTTGTATGCAAGAACTTATTCTGTCAGTGGGTTTCCACTGATCAAGCATATGCGTGTACGTACATATACATGGAAGGAGGCTGTTTTCATCCAACGCTGCGGCGTGGCACATCGCTTTTGTGTAGTGTCAATGTCTTACTGGAAGGCTGCTGCAAAAACTTCATTGACTGTGGTTGTGCCAAAATACAGTGGGTATGATGCATGTCCGGACAAGGAGGGATCTTGAAGGCAAAAGGTTTGGATATTGAGCAATCATGTTTATGCTGTTGAGACGTAGTCTGAAAAACATCAAATCATGTACAACACGTGCGACAAATATGCAGCAATAAGTTGTAAGACCCAATTGTATGACACCTTGTTCAAAACAAGAACTGCTTGAGGCAGAAACAAATGATAATTTGTTTAGAAGCAAATTGAATAGATTCTAAGAACTATACGATAGGTTCTAAGAATTATATAAAAAATTCTAAACCAGCATTTCTATACGTCAGGATCCCTGATTTAAATAGAGCAGACTTGATTCTAAACTATATGTAATAAAAAGACCCAGATTTATAGACAACAGGTTCTAAGAATTTTACAGCAGGTTCTAAGAATCCTTTAATAGGTTCTAAGGCACCATTTTGATACGTCAGGATCCCTGATTTAAATAGACCAGACCCGTATCTAAAATATATATTATAAATAAAATATATAAAATATATACACCACGAATGATCAGGACATATCTGAAATTTGATGGTTTAAAATGATAGATGTCTTACAATCCATGATTTCTAGGCCAGAACACCTTGATGTTTCATGTCCAACAATAGCTGGTAGGGTCCTACGGCCGGGTCACATTCATATTCGCTTCAATTGGACAGTGTATCCACTTGGGAACAGGCCAAATAATTTCAAATCCCTGAGCAGACTAGTCCATGTTGGGATGTTCGGAGATGTCTATCTACCAAACTTTGAGGATACTTTGACCATGCTTGACCTTGATATTAAACACCTCCATTCTATGGTCCCAAATATTACGTGGCTATCATTTTTTATCCCTTACTAAGCCATGGTTTCTGGGGGTGTTTGATATTTCTAATATGAAGAGGGGACAAAAAGATACAGTAGTTCTAACCCACAATGTCAACCCTGGACTAATAAACCCCAAGGCCGGGCACCATTTAAGTATCAAATTATCAGTATTTGAGGAGTATCCCCTAAAATGGCTAATTAATCCATAATGGCTAATTAATCCATAATGTGGTAAAGCCAATAATCCTTACCCCGCCCGCCGAACGTGATCGGAAAGTAGCCAACTTGTCCAAGTCCACATTCCGGGTGCGTAGTTGTGATACCAGTTCGGCGACAAATACTGTAGTGCCTATGTTGTCAAATGGAAGGACGAAAGTTTCTCGTCCGTAGGCAACACGGCGGAGCCATGTATTGTGTAAGCCTTTATACAAGAATTTCCAGAGTGGGACTTGCAAAGGATCCATACCTTCAATGTCTTTGTAGCTGGAGAATCGGCTTTGGCGAATCCTGGAAGGGAAATCCAACCCATTGATCTTGTTGGAGTCATGGAAGTCAACGTCAGGTTTCCATTGGTCAACCGGTGGGATTTCAATAGGTCGACAGGTGTAGCCTTCATTGATGGCAGAGCTTCCTCCAGGGGATGACATAGGTCTCGGCGATCTCGGAGTAAGAGGATGTCGTTGAGGTGTGAGATTGGCGTGGTTGAGAGGTTGTTGAGAAAACGTCGGCGGTGTAGGTGGGAAAGGTGGTGTGGGTTGAGTCCATGTTGGGCGAGATGAGAACGATGTAGACGTCGGTGGTGGAGGAGGTACGCCAGCAGGATGCCAAAAAGGACGAGGGGTGGCCATTGCAAAGTGCATCGGTCCTCGAAACGTAGGTACCGTCTGGTGCCATCCATGTTGAGGTCGATGAGGTGTGCGCGAGCGGTCAGGTTGTGAAGCAGGGATCACATTCGTGTCTTGACTAAACTGAGAGATCAGGTCTTGGGACGCCATGATGTAGAAAAGATCCGCAGAATAATAGGTCGAAATAATCGCAATAAGCCAACTAACTCTGCGGTAGTGGTGAGAAGGTGATACGAAGGGGCCACACGGCCTGAAATGTGTGAAACATGATATGACATGACCAGGTTTGTGTGAAACATCAGGTGAAACCGGAACGGGGACGGTGTGCAGGCAGCAAGTCATATACGTTTTGACGGAAGATGTGGCATCAAATACCGAATGTCGGGAGAAGCATTGTTACTCCAAAAGAATCGGTCGGGGCCACTAGGCTCACTGGGCCGCTTTCGTGGGGTGCTCGTCAGATTGCAAGGTGCTCCGCAGTGATGTAGTGCTTACCAGCGAGATCTGGAGGAATTGTGTGCCGAAGTGCGGGAGCGAGCATAGCCTTCGCGATGATGGTCTCGAGAGTAACCTTCACGGTAAGATGAACGACGGTCTCGATGGGTGTACGTTGTGTCGTCCCAGTAGGGGTTGTTGTTCCAATGCCTGCGATCTTGATCGGGAGCTGCGTGGTCGGTGGTCTCGTGGTGGGTGGTTGTCGCTCTGGAGTCGGTTGGTGGTGGGTGTGAAGGTGCAGGTAAATCAGTGGTAGGGTTGGTTCGTGCTGGTGGTTCGCGATCAGCAGGTGGGTTGTCCGGAAGTTCACTGGGTGCTGCAACAGTGGGTGGACGTGTGTCCGGTGACGTGTGTGTGATCAACCCCGGGAAAACCGAATGAGTGGAGGCCACGTAACATATTGATGCAGCGCTGGAGTTCATAGCCGTTGCATTGTCTTTGCCCTTGGCAATCCCCTGTAAGTTGCACAAGCGTTGAATTTGGTCATTTCCTCCAGATAGGGCTCGAATGCATTTTGGGGAGCGACAAATGGCCAAAAGGCCTGATGGGTTTTGTCCTTTGCCAATTTTGTAGAGCTGGGATGTGCATAACTTGACTGCATATCCTGATAGGTCATCGATGTCAGCGATCTCGGAGGACATGCCGAAGAATCCGTAGCAGGGGTATTGAGTCGGATAGCCAGCTTCGTTTTTTGTCCAAGTTGCCGGGCGAATGCAGTCTTCAGCAAGGATCTTGGCGACTGATTCCCAACTCGTTTTGTGATAGATAAGGTAATTAAGTGCCTGCGTGTTCACTACGATAGATCGGTTTTTTGGGCAATCCCGTTGGCACCGTGATGGTCAGCAGGTTCTCCGGTTCCACATAAAAGGCCCGTGTTCTCCTTGCCAGCTCGATGTCAAGTAATCTGGATTGGGCGAAGGCCTTGGCAATGTTGATGACGGTAGCTTGGCTCGCTTTGATGAATATAAGGTCATTGTTGGTAGTACGATATGGCTGGGCCAACTGGGTGAACATCTCATCCACAAAGTTGTTGAAGAGGAGTTTTTCGGGCTGATTCAGTGTAGTGCGGAGGGGTACTGTGTGATTGGGGTCCAGCTCGGTGAGGCATCGTACACGATGTGGATCATTGGCAGCTTCCACAAGTTCACTGAGTTCGATGTCATTTTTGTCGAATTGGGAAATAGAAAAAGCCTCCGCTGCATCCGAGTTTTCACTTTCACCGTCAGGTAAACGAAAGGACACGGCTCCAATTGATGCTGTTGTTTCTGCTGGTGGATTTGATGGTGGATCAGGTGGTGGTGGTCCAACAGGGGATCTAGGTCGAGCGGTGCCGCGATGGTGGTCTGCAGAGTAGTGGCTGTTGTTCCATTCGCCCCGAGACATCAGCATCAGGTGTAGGAATGAAGCTTGGATTGGTCGGACGTGGGGCTGGTCGCAAGATTGCACGGCCACGCGAGTGGCGGCGAGGAGTTCTGGATCGAGGTCGAGGAGGAGACCGGTGACGTCGATGATCTGCAGGTGAGCGTCGTCTGGGTGGTGATCGTCGCCCGCAAGGGGAAGGGGTTCGACGGCTTTTGTCATGTTTGGTCGAGGAGCGATGTCGAGGAAGAGGAGAACGAGGTGTGCGGTGAAGGGAAGGTGGTCGGTGATGAGAGTGTGCAGATGGGCGATGGGAGCGTGATCTTCGAGTCCTGGATCGTGGTCGGCGTGATGGCGATGTTGGTGGATGTGGGATGGCAACTGGCGGAGTCGAAACCGCGTTGAGAGTCGGAGCCTCAGGTTCAATAGGTCTGGCTTTGGGCGCAGGTGGAAGCATTGGCGTAGGTGGTGTCGGTGTCGGTGATGGTGACGGTAGGGTAGGACCAGTTGTGGGAAAGCTCTGGTTGAGGAGTTGTTGTCGTTGTTCCTGAGCGCGTTGGGGGTCAAGGATCATCTGTTGTTGAGCATGGAGAAGACGAACCGATTCGGCAAGGTGTTGTGTAGTGGTGCCCAGCGCTGCAAGTTCAGGTGAGATGGGTGGTGAAGATGCTGTCGTTGGTTCCGGCGGTGTGGCAGGAAGTGTAGCCGGTGTAGCTTTTGGAGTAGAACGGCGTAGTTTGTCAGGTTTCTTCTCAGATCGAAGCTTCGGGGCGGCCTTGACTGCAGGATGTCGAGGTTCGGCTGGAGGAACTGTAGCTGTAGCTGCCAGTGGTGGAGAATGAAGGGTACGAGGTGGGTACGGTGAGCTCGGCAAAGGTGTAGGTGGTGTGGTCGATGCGTGAGATGGAGCTGGAGTCGCATGCCATGTAGTTGGAACAGTTGGTGCCGTGGGAGTAGTAAAGGCCTGTGGAGCGGTGTGCACAACAGTGGTGTCAGGAATCAAAGGTGTAGTCGTTGTAGGTACAAGATGTGGAGTTGGTATTGCATGAGGGGCTGTGGCGAGTGAAGCGAACGACAATGATGGTGTGGTTGAAGCAGGCGTCATGAGTGAGGACGAAGAAGACCATGTAGGTTGCAATGGCGAAGGTTGTCCAAACAAATGTGCAAGCGGCGTTGATGGTGGCCACGTCGAAGAAGCATTCGGAGGCTGCGGTGGAGTAGGCCAAGACGTCGGAGGAGTAGTCCACGGGTACATCGCTCAAATAGAGAAACTACAATGGAAAGTCACACAACAGAATTCACGACCAGGATTCAGTCCCTAGATTCCTAGATGTCGTGCAATTGTTCCCTGCACCGGGACCGTGTTCCAGTCAGCCACAAGGGCATAAACAGCTTCCAAAGTCCAACGAATTAGGTTCACAATATGTTTAACCTCACCAGACAACCAAAAAGAAACAGAGACCACACCTGAAAGTCGTGTGCCTGCCTGATTCATATGTCGTGATTTGATGCAACGGTGCTGCAAAGTTGCTGCAAAAAACGGAGGTTTCAGAACATTCGGAATGGCTTCCCTTGAAAGAACGCAGCACTGGGGTCCCTGGGACAACAGGAACAGCGGGACAACCCTAAAAAGGCTGGAAAACAGTAAGGCCAGCTGTTGCAATTTACTTAGATGAATTACCAAATTAAAATGTGTAAATTCGGAAGTCAGGACAGTCATCATTCACCCTGAAGAGGGTTGCCTCCAATGGCTCCAGGGCACCATGTCGGAGCCACCATGGAAATCACACTAGACAAGAATGGATCATTATATGATCCGGCAGGAACTGAATCCTGAAACATGCAGATTAGATACGAAACAATGAAATTAACGATGCATCCTACGAATAATAGAAGCACTTCTGAATGGTCTTCATGTTCAGAATCGACACCAAAAAGAATAAATGAACCAGCAATAATATCATCGGCGATGTCTCGGCGAAGGTTAGCCAATAAATAACTGTCGGCGACGATGTTGTCGGCGATCATGTAAACAGATTGTTCCAAGTATGTTTTCTACGTCCTTGCTCTGAGGAAGGTTCTGATGCAACTGAACCAATCGTAAATGACCAACAGTAATTCCAGATTGCGACAACCGTGAAGTGAAAATACAGCTGTGCGGTTCTAGGCTTGGCCGCGTGCCATGTCAGTCAAAATTGCAACGAAAAAATGCAGGTACGTCCAGCTGGCCAAGCTGGATATCCCATTTCACTGGTAGCTTCGTTGGACACAGTCCCAGTGAAATGCTGTGTCCCCCTGCAAATAGAGTAAAATTCCATGAGAAGTTTTACATCTGTTCAGATGTTACACACACACACTTGCTCAGAACAATCTTTGCGAATTCTGATGTGGAATGCATCTTACGTGCAAAAACACTCCAATTACACCTGACAGGAGTGGGTCGGTGAAGAGACCCGAGAAAAATTGAAAAGGTACCATCGCCATGTCCAGTGCTAGGTGAAATAAGTTGACAGATCGCGAAAACCGTGCAAATCGAGAAAATTGAAAGCAAGTTATTTGGAAACGGCATGGTGGTTCTTGGGTTGGCCACATCCCATGTCCGAAAATGAAGCAGGTACGTGACAAAGGCGTCCCTTCGTCATATCACCATGGAAAGGCCGTGTCTTCGTTGGTGGATGACTGCCAGACCATGCATCCACCCCCTGCTTAAGTAGAGGTTTTACATCTATTCGCATGTTCCACACATACACACACACACCCGCAGGAGGGTGGGAAAATTAAGGTCCGGACAATGAGATGAAAATGAAATTGAAAGGAAATGAAGATGAGGTGAAGATGAAAATGAGATGAAAGTTACTTAACCAGGAGGCGAAGAGGGGAACGCAAAAGAAGAGGGAAGGAGCAAACACCAACACAGGCAAACCTGGCCCAAAGCGGGCAAACCCTGAAAGGGCAAGGGAAAAGAAAAGCGGAGGCCGACGGGCACAGAACAAGACCGGGGGGGGGGGAGGACGGAAGCGCCTAAACCAACCTACCACAGCGAAACCTACGCCTACCTAAGCACGCGCAGAACCCAACCTACCTGTAGAGAGGAGAACACATGAAATAGCGGACCCATAGGGGACTAGTTAATGAAATGATGCATCCACAATCCATGCAAGAGTCGTGAGTCGTGATAAGGCTCAAGGCCCTCGGTGGTCAGATCAACCCCATGGACAGCTTACGTCGTCAACCCCCCGAATTACGTGCACATTTGAACCGTACCAACGACCATAAAAAGAAGAGTCGCCATACCTGCAAGCGTGTCCTGATACCTGGAAATCCATGTTGAGTAAAAGGTGAAGCCCATTACTGCGGCCCGCTGTTTCACACATCGACAGGCGACAGGTGAGACCCGAAAAATGGCCAACTGTTTCACTTCCGTAAGCGAATTACTAGATTGAAACTGTGAATTCAGAGATCAAGTCGAAGGATCAAGAGAAAAAGGTGAAGCCCAAGACAGCGGCCCACTGTTTAACAAATCGACGGGCGACACCGAAAAATGGCCAGCTGTTTCACTTTACTTAGATGAATTACTAGGTTGAAAACTGTAAATTCAAAGATCAGGTCGAGGATTCACTCTCCTACCTGGAAAGGTATTCCCCGAAGGGTTCATGCCACCGTGACGAATCCAGCATGAATCACACACTTGCTCAGAACAATCTTTGCGAATTCTGATGTGGAATGCATCTTACGTGTAAAAAGACTCCAATTACACCTGACAGGAATGGGTCGGTGAAGAGACCCGAGAAAAATTGACAAGGTACCATCGCCATGTCCAGTGCTAGATGACATAAGTTGACAGATCGCGAAAACCGTGCAAATCGAGAAAATTGAAAGCAAGTTATTTGGAAACGGCATGGTGGTTCTTGGGTTGGCCACATCCCATGTCCGAAAATGAAGCAGGTACGTGACAAAGGCGTCCCTTCGTCATATCACCACGGAAAGGCCGTGTCTTCGTTTGTGGATGACTGCCAGACCATGCATCCACCCCCTGCTTAAGTAGAGGTCTTACATCTATTCACATGTTCCACACACACACACATGAAGCCGCGAAGCCGCATGTGAAGCGGGTTGCTCGCAGCTCTCTCAAACGCATGACATCTTGCAAAACTTCAAGCCGGCTTTGGCTGTAAGAATGGCACACCAAGTGGCTGTCAGGCCCAGAAATGTCACAAGCCTGGGATCAGATGACTCCATGAATCAAGAATCGAATTGTTCCACTAATTTCTCATCATTTGTACATGAGTCTTACGACAGCTGGGAGCCAACCCCATGTAGTAGAAGAAGGCCGCCTCACCTCCGAGCAAGCTTGGATGGCTGTTTCAAGTCACCAATGCAACAAGACACGACAAGACCAGAAGGCCTGCAGGTGGATCCATCATGAAGGTCAAGTATGCGACTGGAATGCCGGCCCTGGAAATTGGCAGGGGGACTCTCCAGCTGAGTAAACGGATGGACCATCAACCTTACACCAACCTTACATCATTTTACATCAACCTTCAAGAATTATCAGCCACCAAGCTTCAGGCAGCACGGAGATCTGCGCAGTGAGAGGCCGACCATGCAGTGGACAACAGCGAGCAAGCCGATCTCCGATGAGACCTGAAAAAACGTGAGAATACAGAATATGTGAGACTCACCATCCCAGATATCTTCACTACCTGACCTAAGGTGACCTAAATTTAAGTGTAAGATTCTGTTAGATGACCTAAAAATTGTACATGTCCATCATGTCATATCATGTCCTGTTTCAATATGTTTCAATGATGTTTGCCATGTTTGCCTACAAAGAGCCACCCTCAAAGGACCTGCCTCCCAAGAGGCCACCAAAAGCACCAGATGCCTGACCCATTGAACTCAAGATGGCAGCTTTAGCCTTGGCATCCATGAATGGCAGATGGGATTGAAATGGATTGAAATGGCAGATCTTCATGAATTCATATTATATTATAAGTCTATCAACATCTATCAACATCGTATCCTTTCTGAACTGGGAGTATTGGGGAAGCTGAAACCATCTTTCAGCGGACTGCATGTGTGTTCGTGAGATCTGAGACGTGGGCATCGTCAAGTCCTCCGACTTGGTAAAAGAGCGTTGCATATCCCATCGCATTCCAGGGAATCCCTCCAAACCTGCAAGTCAGACATCAGTCACATTAGAGAAATACCTGTACAATCCCTCAAACTGCTGTCACCCGTTTGCTACCTTGCTGCTCTGCTTGCTGTATGAGTTGACTGAGACCTGGGCCATCCTTGGAAAATGAGCGCCTAAGGGTGGACTTGTAACTCTTGCAACTCAGCTCTTGTGCTGCTAGACATGGACTTACTGAGGCAAGCTGCACAGAAGGTGGGCATGCGGAAATAACTCAGCAGCTTCCGCAGTTCTTGCCTGGCATGGCTTGATGCAGCACAGCTTCCATTGAGTTCTCAACGCCCGATAGGTCCAACACCAGCATTTGGTCCATGACTGTCCAACATTTCCAACCACGTTCGTCACAGATCTGGCCTCATAGCCCCTCGGTCCTGCAATATAATATTTGTGAGAAACCAGCATCTTCAACAGTATCCAAGGACCTTTTCGGACATCTGATGGCCCGGCACAACTAGATCAACTATTCTACAGTTGTCCCGTTGGCCTTGTTCTGATCCGGGGCTGAGCAAATGACCAGTAGGCGTGTTTGGTCGAAACCAAGCCCTGAGGTGTCCAATGCATGTCAATGGTACATTCAGTAGTCCTTCACGTGTGCCCCAGATGTCTCTCGTGCTGGCTCCGTCATGGTGCAAGCCTTTTCGCAGAGTGCAGTCCACAATGGCACTGATGAGGACTCAACAAGAGAAGGTGGCACCAGATGGAACCAGAACATCATGTACTTCACTTCTGCGAATTTCAGTGGCATCTCAGAAGCGCGCGGCAAAGATGCCAACCAAGACGGACAAAGAGCCAATTCCGATGAATGCAACGCGCCAACCCTGGCAACAATCACATCAACACACAGGTCTTTGCAACCAACTTATCACTCACACTTGGGGATTGTGAGATGCTAAGCAGGTGCTGTTTTTGCAGATCTTCAAAAAGCGCCTGCCAGCCGAGGACTGTTTTGGTCGATAGTGGTGTGCCAATGAGGCCTCCAGCCTCACAATTTTTTGTTGGCCCCAGCTCTCACTTAATACGTCCTTGCTCGATGAACCACCGGGGTCCCCGCCATCAGTCCGCAATTGGTGCAAAATTGAACGACGCCATAGACCTCAGTTGGAGGAACTCGATGAAATCCACATGCAAGTGTGTCAGGATAGAACACGCCAGTTGACCCCTTGCAGAAAGGAACTCAGCGAGAAATGTGAGAAGCTGGAACCTATTAAACGTGTCTCTTTCCATTGATCTTCTCAAACAAATTGCAGCTGCACATAGCTGTCCCGGGTTTTGGCAGTTTCAAACAAATTGTGCACAATGTGGGTAAAACAATCATAAACCATCCATTTGGGAATGGTTTATGCCACCTATTTATGGTGATTTGGAGGATGGTTTATTGTTTTACCCACATTAATCAGATTCTAAGACGTTCTAAGACCTTGACCTTGCCCCGGCGCTGCTCCGAAGTCACATCAGCGATGATGCCACTGGCCACTGGCCGCAATGATGCCAGCAGAGCACCTGGCGGTCGATGCACGGAGCATTCCCGGAGACCAAGAAACCACGGCAGGGATCACCATTCAGGGCTCGAAGCATCGTCATACCCACCATCCTCAGCTGCAAAGATTTTGCTCAAACCTCTCATCGTGCACAGGATACTCAGGATATTCTAATTATATCTAATTAAGCTATTCTTCCGTCCAGAGATATCGCCATCTTGCAAAATTTTGCCATGTCATTGCAGCCGTTTTTTGCATCATTTTTCCATGTAATTGCATTGCGTTTGCAGGTATAACGGACTATAACGGTGTCAAGTCACGTCTTGGTGATTTGGTGCCATCATGTATGACAATGTAAGGTCGCTGTAGTTTCGAAAAGTGTTCTGTCCCGAAGTGCCATCAAGCTTCGAGTCGATGACGGACAAAAGCATTGTGACAAGGCCCTGCAGCACACAGCCCATGACGATGATGCGCTTCCTGCCCCAAGAGCTTGGAGAAGATGCATCTCTCTGCTCAGCACAGGTCAGAACAGCGAGCCTTTTCATAATGCCTCTGTCGGCAAGGATCCCCCAAAAAGGGGCAACGGCGGATGTCGTCACACCCTGCACCAAGGGTCCAATAGGCTTCAGACATCTTCAGACCATACACCAAGTTCTGGCAGGCTTTTTGTTGTTCAGCACGGAAGATTTTCCGCCTGAATGAGAGTCATGGTGGCGAGGTCAGACAGCGAAAGCCCCAGATCTGTCTGCAGAGCATAGAAGACGGCCTGGCAACTCAGGTCTTTTTGAAAACACAATCTGAGTGCCATCGGATTCCATCGTGAGTCGCACTCACGAATCTCATGTTCAGTATATTGAGTGTATTTGAGCGTTCTGAGGACCCAACGGGCAAAAGTGCCATGTCTGCTCCCTCCAGCACGCTGACTAGACAAAGGGAGCTCAACAGCACAACGCCCTGGGCAAAAGGCTAGAATTGGGTTTTGATGAATGCCTTTGTGTTTGGAGTGACCACAGCAATTCACAGGAAGTCTTCGTTTTGCATCTAGCTTGAGACAAGTCGCTGCTTCACGAATCTCCGCAACTGTCTCGGAGATAACGCTCATTGCACTCACCTTCCCAACGGTTCCATCGGTTCCATCGGTTCCATCACATTTTTCTAAGCTCATCAGTTTCTGGGGTTCTGACCTCTGAAACATGGGCACCATGTCCACCGTGGCCACCATGTCCATGTGCACCAGTTCCCTGGGTCTTTCCCGGTGCAGTGATTGCTGTGAACGCCTCAGGGTCGCCTTGGCCAGTTCCGGGAAACAGTGTGTCGGAATCTGTGAAACTGCAATCTCTATCAACCTCTACATTCTCTGCAATCTCTGCAATGCTGACTCTAGGAAGTTTACAAAAAGTAGATGAAAATCGAGAGAAATTATGAGAAAGATTGACAAAGTGGCAACAAATTCTTCTGAAGTTTATGGCAAGCAGCCGCCGCATGCAAACCACCAGCACATGCAAGAAAATGCACGCAAATTCGGGATTTTTCAACCAAGTGATGACTCAGTACTCCTGACATCGAGGTCTTGGCTGGCTGCATTCTGTGCTACGTCGCCCTTATTGTTCAGGGTTTGTTGTCAGACCAAGCGTTAAATCGGTAGGATTCATAAAAGCAAGCCTGAGCTTAATGCATGTTCATGGCTAGGAGTTGAGTCTTTCATGACTCTGGCCTGAGATGCAGTTGGCATTGAGTAAAACAGCAACTGGATTAAGTCCATAATTCACAATAAACACCGGAAACATCTCAGACAGCTGGGTCAATGGGCCCAAGCTACCCCGCAAGGAAAATGTGCAAAATGCTGACTCGAGGCCAATGGCTGAGACATGCTGCAAAATAATCACGTTGCAGGCTCTCTTTCAAAGCTCCTCTTGTGCGAGTCTCAATGATTGTGTCAATGGCGTTCAAATTGGCAGGAACGCTCTCACACATCGCACCAGAAAGTCCGGGTGCCGGAAAAGTAGCCGCAAAATTCGAATGTGGTGTTCATTGGAGTATGCAAACAGCGAGAGAATTCCCCAAAATTCCGAGGCAAATGGGTAGAAAAAGGAATGAAAGCCAAGTATTCTTCAGAAAATAAGGTGAGAAAGGGTTGCCATTTTTTTCCATGCCGTGACGAGCACATCTGACCCGGATCCCAAACGGATCGACTGACGAATGGGAAGAACTCAAAACACTTCAGGATTCTGGGCTGAAGGGCCACTTTGGCCACAACATGACTACACATGGGCAAACTGGCCTGCAACTCCTGAGCTGTCACAGTCACCATCGCCCCAGGTCACAACCGATCCATCTGCCAGGATCGCAGCAAATGCACCGTAGGTTGCTTGAACCTGCTGGACACCTTTGAGCCGATCTTGGACTTCAGAGCTGTCACCACCATAACCTGGTAGGCCCCAAGTCACAATCGATCCATCTGCCAGGATCGCAGCAAATGCGCGTGAAGTTGCTTGAACCTGCTGGACACCTTTGAGCCGATCTTGGACTTTGGAGCTGTCACCACCAGAATCTGGATCGCCCCAGGTCACAACCGAGCCATCTGCCAGGATTGCAGCAAAAGCGATCTCAGTTGCTTGAACTTGCTGGACACCTTTGAGCCGAACTTGGACTTCAGAGCTGTCACCGCCATAACGTGGATCGCCCCAAGTCACAACCGAGCCATGGCCACTCCCAGCCCGCCGTCCAAGACAGCACCTTGCACCTCCGTCCGTATCTTCCAGGATTGCAACAAACGCGCTTTGATTTGATTGAACCTGCTGGACACCTTTGAGCCGATCTTGGACTTCAGAGCTGTCACCGCCAGAATCTCGATCGCCCCAAGTCACAACCGAGCCATCCGCCAGGATTGCAGCAAATGCGAATCCAGTTGCTTGAACCTGTTGGACACCTTTGAGCTGATCCTGGACTTCAGAGCTGTCACCACCAGACCGTGGACCGCCCCAAGTCACAACCGAGCCATCTGCCAGGATTGCAGCAAAAGCGCTCTCAGTTGCTTGAACCTGCTTGACACCTTTGAGCCGATCTTGGACTTCAGAGCTGTCACCACCAGACCGTGAAACGCCCCAAGTCACAACCGAGCCATCCGCCAGGGTTGCAGCAAATGCGCGTCCAGTTGCTTGAACCTGCTTGACACCCTTGAGCTGATCCTGGACTTCAGAGCTGTCACCTCCATAATCGGGATCGCCCCAAGTCACAACCGAGCCATCTGCCAGGATTGCAGCAAACGCGCGTATATTTGATTGAACCTGCTGGACACCTTTGAGCCGATCTTGGACTTCAGAGCTGTCACCACCATAATCTGATTTGCCCCAAGTCACAACCCGGTCACCTCCACAGCAAAACAACGCAAAAGCTGCTCCTGTTGCGGCTACCTTTGCCTCTATGGCAATAGCTGTCAGGTGGTCTCCATCTTCAAGTCCTGCAGCTTGCAGAGACTTTGTAGGATCCACCACGCTATGGTCTGCAGCCACAAGCCTCAAGAAGCCACGTTGATACGATTTCTGCGCCAGAATCCTCAAGTCCCCTACTGTGGAGGACTGTGGAAGCGAAAATGTCTCACTTTGCCCACTTGGCAAAGCGACAGTGAATTGAAGCATTCGTGAAGAATCTCAAATGTACCAGTTTCATCCAGTTTCTCGAATTGATTTGAGCCTAACTTCGACAGCAGAACAAACTCCACCATGCCGCGGTGGTATGGTGGCAACAAGTGCTTCATCCCAGGGGTCAAAAACACTCAACTGTTTGACTGGTACACCATGGACACCTGGAGTGTGAGAGTTTCGCTTCGCTTGTGAATCAATCCAGTTTCAACTGAACTTCCTTCCCCGGCGGATCCTTTTACTGCCTGTTGAGTACCCCAGGCGTGAGACCGAGCAATGGACGCCGTTCTTCTGTGACAGGCCCCAATCAATGCTCCAAAGTGGATCTCATCAGCAACCTCCCAACGCAAAGCATCACCTTTCTGCCATGCTTGTCATGGTTTTCCAGACAAAACAAAGGTGCAAATGTGGGAACATGGTGTCAACGAAAAGCAAGAACTTTACTTGCTTCCAATTTTCAACTACCCAAAAACAAGAAAACAAAAAACTACTCTGTCTCAAAAAAAAAAAGTTCTTTCTGCCACCAAAAAATTGGGGTTTGACCTAGTCCAACCATCAAAAAATGCTGGGGTTCTAAGATTCTATACTATGGAGCTGAGCAGCTGAGGATCTCCATCGCAGGCTGCCAGCGGCTTGCCTTTTCAAACGCACTCATTGCTGCAGAGAAACCTAGCGCCAGGGCGCCAAAAAACGGGGCTTGGGAAGCTGGGATGAACGACTGGACAAATCAAATCAGCGCAATCAGAACATGAAATGAGTCAGATGCTAATGGAAAACCATTGGAAAACCTAGTGATTCCAATCCGAAACATATGTCCTGAATCCTTTGATGCTTTTTGAAAATAGGGTGCACCATGTTATCCCATGGTTGTTTGGCAGCTCACATCCTGTGGCGATGTTTCTTCATTTTGGGGGAGAAGTACATCATCCCACTGCTGGGGATTCCTGTTGGGATCGGGATGTGGTCAAAACACCTATGGAGGTACATTACAATATAGTCCATATAAATTACATATAATATTAAAATATATAGATATATATATAATTATATATATATATAATTATATTATATATATGTATAGAATATATAAGCCCGTGTTAATTTCAGGGTATACCGTATGACCATGTGCCCGACTTTGGGTACATATACAAACCCCAACTTTCACTATAGCCATTATAGTACACATTCTTCACTTTCGCTTTTGTGAATTAAAGGGACCAGTGACACCATCAGGAATAAAGAAAGGCATGATGTTTTCTATTGTGGAAACAGCACAAGAAAGATCTCAGCTTTTGGACCAGCAACTGATGAAATCCGGCTGCCCCAACAATCGGATCTGCATCTGAAGTGCCAAGGTGGATCGCCATTGCCGAGCTCCTGAACATGCTGTCATCGCTGCACCAAAACTTGCCTTGTCAGCAGCAAGCCGCTTGGAGAGCATGGATCCCAACGAAGATGCTGTGGATCCAAGGTAGAGGCCCGCCAGTTCCCATGTGGTGCCACATGAATCCATGGCAACATTCAGCAAGATGGGATCCAAGACATTGAGCTCTGCGGCCATTGCAACGATGGCAAGGACATCTTCCCATCGATTGGTTGATGAGACCACTGCACTGATGGCATTTGGGCTTGGCTGCATGCTCAAGGTCTGAAACCTGCGAAGGCCTTGCAACGTCAACTCCCATTCCGCAACCTTCTCAGAGGACAGGCACGAATTCTCTGCTATCTCATTGGTTTCAATGCCCATGTTGGACAGCTCAAGTCGAAGAGCTAGTGCCACTGGCCACAAACCTCCACATGCACTGATTGTCGCACTTTGACCTCATTCTTTGTCACTCACACTAAGAAAACATAGACATCTATAAAAAGGCCAAAGCTGCAGAAGTGTGTGGAGCATTTGTGGATCATAGGCATAGGCTCCGCACTAATGACATCAGGCCGCCCAGAAGTGCTCATCGCCGACAACAAGTTGGAGGCCCTTAGCCAAATCTTCGACTTTTCGCAGGTGCTCAAGACCTGCAGGCCAGACATCTACCAGGACAAGGTCTGTCTTGCGAAACGGTAGCCCTTAAAGTGAATGGCTAATATTGGCTAATATTAGAAACATGCAGGCACCAAAACGAACTCTTTTCACAGGTAGCGCTGCTCAAATCCTGTCTTACGTTGCGTAATACGCAGATCATAGAATTTACACATGACAGTGCATTGTTACAAAGTAACAATGGGTAAACGTGCTTGGAGTATATCACAGATATATCTCACAAGAACAGTTGGTTAAGGTCAGAATGACTCTTACCATCTATACCCGGCCCCATTTCAGTAGATTAGATCTTAGGAAAGGGGAGAGCAACGGGGTAGTAGATGACAAACCTCACAAAGACCCTCTGCCCATCACCCCGCAGAGGGGATCAGGGTGGAAGAGGGTGGGGAAAGGAAAAAACCAAGATGAAGAATCTTGAGCCAAAATTGGCCACAAGATTATTCATTTGGAAACACTGACATGTTTCAAACCACAGTGAGACCCTTCCCAACCAACCTACAACACTGTTAGGTAAGAAACATGCAGGCACCAAAACGAACTCTTTTCACAGGTAGCGCTGCTCAAATCCTGTCTTACGTTGCGTAATACGCAGATCATAGAATTTACACATGACAGTGCATTGTTACAAAGTAACAATGGGTAAACGTGCTTGGAGTATATCACAGATATATCTCACAAGAACAGTTGGTTAAGGTCAGAATGACTCTTACCATCTATACCCACTGTATTAATAAAAATAATATTCACCCACTGTCAGGAAAATTCAAATGATCAAGAAATACGCCTAAAAACGTAGCAGGTTGAAGTTCTATGGGAAAAGAGTATTCGGCTATGTCCCAGCCTTGGGCGAGGGTCCAAAGATCGTCTAAGCCCAGGCGTGACAAGCCATCACTAGGATTCGATTTTGAATCGATCCACTCAAACCATACTCGACTTCGCAGAGTGTGGCAGAGTAGGTGCGAGAATTGGGCAATCGCGTGGAGATCAGGTTCGCGGCTGCTTCCACGAATGAGGCAGCTAGCGGCAGACTCGTTGTCGATGAACCACAAGGCATCGGTGTCCTCAAAAAGGCCAGGATGGAACCAGGGCACTAAAAGGCCTGCTAGAGCTTCCCCTGGGCAGATTTGTTGGCGGCGCGGGTTCCAAGCAGCGATGACTGCCTCAGGAATAAGGCATGTGCCTCCGATGGGTTGCTGCGACGGAGGCATGCAGATCCAACCAACACGAAGCTCACCATCTTCGAAGGAGGCATCCGAATACACGCGCAACAGGGGTTTGGGTGGTCCACAGACACACACATCCCTTGGATGCGCTTGTTTCACAATGGCCAGAAGGATATGCAGCGACTGCTCCATAGCGGCCGTCAATGTTGGTTCATCAGCTGATTGCAGGCTGGTGAGCACGGGTCCAGCAAAGCGGCCAATGTTGCCTGCACAATTGCTGAACATCCAGTTGAGGTCGCCTCGTAGCTTACCAGCCGTATCGCGATCCATCTGACCATGGGCTAATGCCTGGCTAATATGGTGGATGACCTTGGCTCGAGTAGAGGACTTGGGCTGGAATCTGATGAAACCACCGGTGCAGAAATCGCCTACATGGATGGAGGTGCCCAAATAGTGCCGATTGGCGGCAGGTCGAAATGCTTTGCTCGGCTGAGGAGGGGCGCCCATAGCTTCGAAAGCAAGCTGAAGCCCTCGTTGGGAAATGTCAGCCGTTTGAACAAATTCCACTGAGAGCTCGTCGTCGAAGTACGCTGCACAAAATGACAGGCAGCAGCGCCTGGCAATGGCGACCCCTAATTGGGGGAACCTGTTAAAACTGATAACTGCACTTTCCAAGCCGTAGGCCAGCCCATACATAGGCATAAAACGCCAGCCAAGGTCTGGAACAAAAATCGCCACATAGCTGAAACGCATCTGATCAGGCGCCACGGGGAGCCCTCTGTAGGCGTCCGGAAGGTCGTCCGTGCCAATCCGGAGGTCGAGCCACTGGTGGGTGTCCGCCGGTGGTGCATTGAGACCCAGAATGTCACACACCATGCGCCCGAAAGAGGCTATAGCGTCCACATTGACCGTGGTGATTGTTTCATGGAGGGTTGTGGCAGCATTGTGCCCTGTGCGCCGACAGTTATCTATGGCCCTTGTTTTTCCATCGGGCTGTTGGATGAGGAACCTCTCCATGGGTCTCCAGCCTTGTGTTCCGTGGGCAGCATCGACTGCGGCCTTAGTCATGAAGTCTCCGCAGAATCCTTTGTGCTGCTCCTCTTTGGTGATGCGAAAAATCTCGTCAGCATACCTGGGCGGAGGGCTTCTAATGATTCTATCAATGGTGGCAGCGGCTGGTTCTCCGAGCCAGTCATCAAGAGGAGTAGCCTGTTCTGGTTGAACTGGGCGAAAAAGGCCCGTGGCTGCGAAGTCCCCGACAATGTTGTACCCCGAAATGAGGTCACGTGGTTGAGTACGGTCTGGCCACCGCAGCAACGCACCGACGACTGCAATGAAGCCTGGTCGTTTTGCCGCGGCCACTCTTTGCGATGCAGGGCAGCGGTGCCGATCCAGAGCTGCTTCCAAGGGGGCCACGGCCCGCACAAGGGTTCGAAGAGTCTTCCTGAGCTCCGCTGCAAAAGGGATCATGAACTGGCGCCAGGTCACAAGGGCTTGAACCAGGAAAGTAACGTCTGGCTCAGGCCAGGATCTTGGGATAAAGGGGGACGGTAGCCCAGCACTAGCTCCTCAGGGCCCAGACCTGGAGGAAGCAGATGATCAAGTCCACGGGTCGAAGAGGCAGGGTATCTCTGTCCCGACAGCCCAGCAAAGATGGCCGTGCGATCACGGCTAGTGATGGGGCGAGGCCCAAGGGATGTCCACTCCATCCCCCGCATACGACACCACGCCGCAAAGTATTGGAGGCGTTCCAAACGGCAAAATGACAAGCGCCGGTCGGTCTCCGACCAAACCTGAGGGGCGATGTCTAAGCCGACCAAGCTGCTTTGTACCTCATTCACAACTGTCGTACTATTAAGTAAGCCCGGGAACGTCTCAATGCGCCCAGGCTGCCAAATGGTGCCCACCAGGCGGCCCTTGAGGCCGACCTCTTCGTAGTCAAGCATGGGCAACGGGATCTTTGTGGCCAGCAGTTGTGGAATGAAGCACAGAATTGCTAACACCGAGGGGATATGGAAGCCGTTGCCGATGAGGGAGTTCTGAGTTTGCCGCTTCCTGGGTTGAACCCCCCTACAGCTGACACAGCTGAGGGTGGGATGCCCATCGCCTGGCATCTCTCTGCCGGGGAGGGAGTCCTCCAGTTGTGTTGCCGCCAAACAAGTGACTGTTCCTCATATGCGCTTGGTGGGAAGCGACATTGGTCCTCAAAGAATCTGGATACCGCCTCAGCAGAAGATTGACCAACCCGGTCAGCCGGATGGTAAAACTCCCTGGTGAAAGGGTGGAATCCCAGATGTGTGGCACCGGCCAATATTTCGGCAGGGTTGAACAACGGTGCAAAGCCGTCCTCCCAGCTGATGCGTGCCGGCACCGGCTTCTTCCCTGCGTATTGAAGGCAAGGGGTGTGGTTCTTGTCGGAGGCTGCCCACTGCCACTCTTGGGGAGGTGTAAGGGCTGGTGACACACCACTGTTTCCGACCCCTAACCAAAATAGGCGATTCCTGTGGACCCATCCACATCGAATGGCCTCCAGGTAGACCGGTGGATGACCCAGCCAGGAGGAGTACTGGTCTCGTACTTCCGTGGGCATGCTGGCCACATTTTCCAGGAACGTAAGGACTGGGATGCCCCGACCCTGAACAAGAGCTTGGAACTCGTCGCGGATACGGCAAAGCTCAGTTGGCTGGTGAGAACGGGCATCACCTAGTCCACGGCGCCCCAGGTTGAGGCTAGAGTTTCCTTGGCACGGCGAACCCCCCCAATCAGGATAAGCCGAGGCTGGCGACGAGCCAACAGCGCCTCGAAGTCTCTGGCATGAACCTTGGCCACATCGTTCACATGGATGATGTGGGGCATCGACGCCGCACAAGCTGCCCGAGCCTGAGGGTCACTCTCCGCTGACACAGCGTAGAAGGTGGCCCCCATACACAGCAGGGCTAGCGGTAGACCGCCCATGCCACTCCACAGGTCAATGAGAAGGATGGTGCCCTTGGGGACGACCGCCCACGAGCATTGAAGGAGATCTCCTTGGCCTCTCCAGGTGACCGGCTTGGCCGCATAAATGAGCTGTCCAAGCTTGGAGTCTGGGTCCGGGTGCAGCCTCACTTCCCTCGTGGTCGGCCGCGACGCTTCTGCACTCCAGTCAGAAACTGGGCTAGCCACACTCCCAGGGGCCCCCTGCACAGAGAGGGGCTGACCCGGGTGTGGTGGTGCAGTTGCGACGTCGGCCCCCATATGTTGGGGGCCACACCGTCACTCCTGGTGCGACAATCTGTTATGCTTCGTACTCAGGCATGGCTTGCCCGAGGGCAACTTCACGTCGCATCCATGGATGTCGTCGCAGCCAGAGCATCCCCTGCCGTCATTGTACTTCTTGCACAGGCGCTTACCGCCTTTGACCATGCTCACAGTGGGGAACTTGTCCGTCTTCAAGAGCCGCGGCTTTTTGTCCGCTGGCGGCGGGGCCATCGGTTCTGCTGGCCGCTTCAACTTGTTCGAGTCCGGGGTGAGGTGCATCGCTGGTGAGCGCCACTCCAAATGGCATTGTTGGAGGGCATCTCGCAAGGCTTTGCCTGCCGACCATCCTCGCCGAATTGCACTGGCCATTTTGCCCCGAGTAAGTAGGTCGTTGCGGTTCATCCAAAGCAAGGATCCACTGCCGAATTCCATGGTGGATCTCAGCGCGTCGTCAGCGTATGTGGTAGCTTCGGACATTGATATGAAGATGCGCTCCTTGCCATCTGGATCTTTGACGCGGTAGTTCCCTGCCCAGGCCCACGCGTAGCCTAAGGTGCGCAAGGACCAGTGGTACTGAACCGCCGACGTGATGTCCACCGGTGAGTCCTTGTCAAACTCCAGCTTCAGACCTCCAGGGAGTGACACACTCTCCTGGAGCCTGGGCCCTGATTGTTCCAGGACGGACTTGATCCGGCGAGCTTCAATCACAGTCATGGTCTGTTTCTTAAACTCTCTGTAAACTCTGGATCTCAGGGTGTCACTTGGCTCCAGCGCTGCATCGATTTCAATGTTGTAGCGAGCCCTGAAGTCCTTGGACACAGTCGCAAGGGTGGATTCAGGCAGCAGCTCGTCCAAGTCCGATGATCCTTTGGCAGGCAGTTGATTGGCCTGCTTAACCGCCTGGGTACCCGACTCATAGGCAGCCTTGAAGCGGGCAAGGACGATGGGTTTGCCCTTCAGGGCAGCAACAGCATCTACCAAGGATTGCACTCCTTTGTCGGTGTCTTCCTTTGGGACCAAAAAGATGAAATCCTCCAGAGTTTCGATACCATGGTGTTTCGCAAAGGGCTCCGTCCACTCCGGTCGCAAGTTCGCCGCGGAGAAACAGGTGGCTAAGCCCCTGTCCTCTTGCAACACGTCGATGCGAGATGCCGACGCCATGTCCGGGCGCTGCAGGTCTGCAAAACCGCCAGTTTGGGCCCAGACTGCGAAGTGGTGGAGCGGATGTCACACCCCCTGCAGAGCTCTAAACATGGTCAACAAGACGTACGGCAGGGGCCTGGTTAGGGGGAAAGCACCTTAACCCCTGAAATATGGGACAAAAAGGGGCGGCCCCGCCTAAACCCAAGGATATGATTCTGCTATGTATGGTTGATTATTAGGGGCAACTACTTATGGGGTCCCAAATTATGCGGTCCAATGGCCTAGAAATACAAGGTAGAGGGAGGCACCACAGGTACGAAGGGAAAACTCCGGTACCCCGTGCAAAACCTTTCATACCAAAAACGGACGAGTACACGTAGCGGCACAGCTACAGTGTCCTAACACAGCCCGGCTCTCAGTCAGTGAAGCCAGCCACATTCTTCTGCCAGGGCCGCGTAGAGGGATGTCTCGGCATGCGGCTGAGACACCTCTGGCAAATTTTCGCCTTCTCCAGCGTGGCCACACCCTCTCCCACCCGCTGAGGGTCCTGGTGGAAGGGTGTTTCCCTGCACCACGGGAGGCGGCGGCCCTGCAAGTTGTCCGTGCGCAGCACATGGACCTTGGCTCCTTGCTGGAACCATGGGAGGGATGTGGCAATGTCATCCGGTGGGATGATGCCCACCAACTCCTCTCCTACAGCTGACTCATCTGACGCGGAAGGCGATGTGGAGCTGGAGATCCCATCATAGTCGCTGATGTCGCTCTCTTCCGCCTCGGCCTGGTCCTGTTTGCCCTCAATGTCTGCAAGGGCTCCCGGTGCCACTTCGATGGCTCCCTCCTCTTGGTCCGGGTTCGGGGGGAGGTCCGCCACTGCTGGGAGTTGGAGGGCGGCAGAGGTAGCACAGACCTCCTGCCACGACCAACTGTCAGGCGTGACCAAGCCATCGTGGTTTAGCGCCAGTTCCGGCTGCTTGCGCTTCCATAGCTTGAAAAAGCATGTCAGAGCATGCTGTTTGATCTGAGCTGAGCGAGCCACTTTTTGCCCTGCGTAATGCAGGCCCATAGGCATGGAGGCGCGCTTGGGCTTGTAGGTCGGTGTCGGCCCCCCTGCATCTGGTATATCAGTCCAGTTGCCTATGGCTTGCAGGTCAATGGGGTCGAACTGCAAGCAGTTTCCCAAAGTGGGAAGGAATCGCCTGAGGCGATTGTAGCCTGCCACAAGAGCGCTGTCTCGAGGGACCCCGACCTCGAGAAGAAGTCCTCGTAGAAGTTCGAGGTATCGGGCCCTGCTCATCTTCCTGGACAGGTCGAAGGGCGTAGTATCATGGACCTGCCAAAGGTCTTCTGGGCACAGCGCCAGGGCCGGCCACATGTATGTGGCATCAGGCAGAGCCTCGTGTTTGGCAAAGTCACGGATGGCCGCCAGCAGAGAAAAGCCCTGGTATTGGACCTCCGGCATGGCCCAGTCGTAGCTCGGGCGGGCCCCGTTGCGTCGGCTTTTCCCTTGGGAGCAGTGGAATTGCAACCACTTGTCATTCCCGCCTGTCATGGTGGATCGTTGGAAGTGTTCGAATCTCACACATGACACGGCTGCTTGAAGCATGAAGGCTGCCAAGATCTGCTTGGTACCACGAGCCTGTGCCGCCGTAAGCACCAAGTTGACAAACTCCCAGGGCTCGAGCTCATCCTTCTGCACGCCTGTATGAAGAGGATGATGGTACCGATGCGGCTTGACGAGGAAGTGCTCCGTGTGGAAGTGGGTCCCCATATTTTGTTCAAACCATTTGAGGGCTTGGAACATACTGGCAGCCGCAGTGGGTCCCCCTCCGCCAACTTTCTTCAGGAAGTCCGCAATCTGGAGAGGTGTTGGCTTCTTCACAGGGTAATCCTGTTCAGTGGCAAATCGCACCCAACGCCGGATTGCAGCGGTGAGAGAACCCAGTCTCTCCACACTCAGGCGCGCGGCGCATGCCATCAGGGATTCCCGCAAAGCTTGCATACGGGCTGGATCATTGAGCACTTTCCAGCTAAGGCCCAGCTCCTCCAGGTCCACTAGGTGTTCGACGGAGAATTGGAAGAGGGCTTGCGTCTTCATCTCACGCTTGGCCTGTTCACCTGCATGGGCGTCCCCCGTGGCCGCCGTCATCAAGTTCGGCATGCGTTCAGTGAGGCCTGTGGTGATAACTGCCCGGGCCTTAGGCGGGGCTGCCGGTTGCGGCGCCTCTTCAAGCCTCATGATGGGCCGACCCGGAATCACAGATTCACGTTCGTCCACCAAGAGGCGTGTTTGTTGACCCACCGCTAAGTGGGATTGAGATGATGCCAAGGTGTAGATCAGCAGCAGTTGGAAAGAATCCTCGGCGGACAGCTTTCCTTTCGCCTCCTCAAACGCATCCAACAACCCATGACCTGAGGGCCAGCTGAAGCGCACGTCACTGCAGGTCTGGATTTCCCTCTCATCGAAGAAGGCCTTGAACTCCGGCCTTCGGCTGGCGACGATGGCCAAAAGTTGGCCATCCATGCCTGCCTCAGCGCCCCGCGGAGCCACCTCCTCCCAACGAGCGGACGAGGTCTGCTTTGAGCTGCTCGACTGGGATGCCGAGGGAGGACGCAAGGGTTGAGATCTTGATCCTGGAGGGCGGCGCCGCTGGATCGACTGAGACCTCGATCGTCTCTTCATCGTCGTCCCCGTGGGTCTGGACGTACGCTTCGTGCCCAGTCTGCCAAGTGATCCCCGCCTGGGTGCACACAGGGCAAACCAGGTGGTCACCGTCGCAACGCTGACAGACAGCGGAGTAGCTCTCGCCTCCCCCAGCCCTCTGGTAGCACCCCTCACACCAGCTGTGGGTAGCCACACCACACAGCTGGCAACCTTCCGGTTGGGGCCCGCTACCCCTGGGAAGGGCTGTCGCTACCCAGAAGGCAGCACGAGCGCGATCACTGCCCTTGCGCTCCTCCCAAGCCAGGCCTGCCGCGTCACGGCCTGGGTTCGCTTTCCTCCAGCGCTTAGCCTGTACCCTCCAGCACGGCTCCGGAGTGGGGGTAAGGCAGGGCATGGGGAAAGGAAAAAACCAAGATGAAGAATCTTGAGCCAAAATTGGCCACAAGATTATTCATTTGGAAACACTGACATGTTCCAAACCACAGTGAGACCCTTCCCAACCAACCTACAACACTGTTAGGTAAAAAAGCCCAGGCTGTATCCCCAACAGAAAAGGTGGTAGGAAAGAGTGACACCAGCCAGGCAGCCAGGGAACCTATGAAGTTTCAACCCTAGCCCTAGCCTCTAGAAACCCATCTGGAACCCACACCGCAACCTCCGGAACCACTGCACTGGAACCGACTCGGACCCGGCACCAAAATCTGTCAGGAACTAATTCCGGAACCCATGCTCGAATCCATACAAGAACCAACACATCGGACCCCCCGGAACCACAACACTGGAACCATCTGGAACCTCCAAAACGATCCCAGAACGCACACCGGAGGAACTCACACCGGAACCTCTCCCAGAACCCACACCAGAACCTCGACTGCAACCTGACTGGAACCTCCCAAAACCAGACCGGACCTGCACCGGAAGTTGAAACGAACCTTTATCATCCTTTATCTTCGGGGTGAGACCCCCCCCAAGCTCACGCTGTTGGAGAAAAATTGCCAAATCTGACCTGCATCGAAGAAAGCCAAGTTCTGAATTGACTGCCAAGTCGCCGTATTGCAGCTCACATCATCCGGGTTTACCAAGATGTCCGGCATTCCCCTCAACATTGCGAGGGCGAGTTCCCAGTGACCCCAACAGCTGCTGATGATGGTGTTGAAGGTGATGACGTTGCTCTGGACACAGCAATTCAGGATTTGATCATAGAGCTGCATTGCAGGCAGCCACTGTCCAGTCTCTCTGAAGCTTGCTAAGGTCACTGTAAAGGCAACTGGATCTGGCTGCAAAGCTACGTCCAGCATTTGGCTTTGCAAAGCCCCGATAGCTTCCTTCCACAAACTCTGCTGGGAGAGTCTCTGAATATTCTTGGTTGCTGAGACAATGTTGGGCCAACGACTTGTCATTTCAGGATTTCAAGACCCAAGGGCCAGAAAGAAATACCATTGTGATGATCCTGAGGCTTGACGGGATGTTCGATTAAGAGTCTACATCAGAGGGCGTGGGCTTTCCCTGAACCCTAAATCTGTGCTGCTGCAAGGGACAAAGCAGGTTCAGCAGTCCTTCTCAACAGATTGCTCTCAAAAGATTGCAAACGATATGATACCTTCTGGTAGCAATAGGACAGCGTCTTTCGCACGGTTCAGCCGCTTTTACAAAGAGGGAGCGCTCCCTGGTATAACTGTTGGGCATATGCACAAATCACAGGAAGGTGGGGGATGCACCATCAGACTTAACAAGATCTTCACAAAAGTTTCACCAGATTTCACCATGGTTTTACCTATGTTTTACCTCAATAGAAATTGGCAGTTCTTCACCCGCCATCCTGTGGCCATTGGATGCTGGTGTCGGAGCTTCAGTCTTTGTCCATCGCTTGGTCCATGGCCATGGCTTTTTTCCAGGCCACCAGCTCGGCCTGAAACATGGGAAATGACCCAAGTTTTGTCGCCACGAAAAATGCTACAAAACTTGGTCCATAGAAATTACAAATGATCCATACAAATGCTATACAAATGCTACCTGGTTCCTCTTGGAACAAAAGCCGTTCCTCTTTGAACTTCTTGTTGTTGATCTGAACTTGAGCAGCTGCTGGAGAGGAGCTTTGCAGGAAAACATTGTACCTGGGAGTCGCAATGTCTGTCGGATGTCTGTCACCACCTGATAAATCCGCCCACACCGCTTTGGCGGTGAAGGCGTGCTTATTGGGGGGCAAAACAGCAACACTAAATGCTCAATGACATTTGTTAATATAGCAGTCGCTATATCAGCTTTAGCTGGGGGGGGGGGCCAAAAACGACGGTTTCGCACCGAGACCAGAATACGGTGGTGTTTTCGACATTTTTCGAGGATTTTTGGGTGTCTGAGCGCAAGAGGGTATTGAAATGGAATTTTGGGTCATTTTGGTAGCTTTCCGGCAATGGAAAAACGGCCAAAAATGAAAAAAACATTGTACATAGCAAGATTTTGCAGGGTTTTTGGATGCCAGAGCATTGAAAACACTGCAAAAACAAGTGTTTTGGACTGACGTTATAGCAAAAAACGTGTAAATTACCGTATGCTTGACTGGAAACATTACAAAAACACTGTCAAAAGCAATGTTTTGGAAGGATTTACTGCCTTTATGGCAAAAAACGTGTAAATTACCGTCTGTTTGACTGGAAACATTGGAAAAACACTGTCAAAAACAATGTTTTGGAAGGATTTCTTTTATATATGTTGGAGTTGGCTACCGGCATTGGAACATGGAAAAATTGAAGAAAACACTGTAAATAGCGGTATTTTCAACGGTTGGGGAGATAAGGGAATTGGAAGCATTGTCGAACATGATGTTTTCGACCGGTTTTATGGCGACAAAAGTGTAAAGTACCGTGCTTTGAAGGAAACCATTGCAAAAACATGGAAACACATTCAAAGAACACGGGATTTGGGGGACTATCTAGGCGTCGTTGTCTAGCTATTTGAAATTCCGCAGCTTGGAGAGCCTCCAAGGGAGGGAAAAGTGAAAATTCCATAGCTTGGGAAGCTGTCACGGCGGGGAAAAGTGAAAATTCCCTAGCTTGGGAAGCCCCCACGGGGGGGAAAAGTGAAAATTCCCTAGCTTGGGGAGCCCCCACGGGGGGGAAAAGTGAAAATTCCCTAGCTTGGGGAGCGGGGGGGAAAAGTGAAAATTCCCTAGCCCCCACGGGGGGGAAAAGTGAAAATTCCCTAGCTTGGGGAGCCCCCACGGGGGGGAAAAGTGAAAATTCCCTAGCTTGGGGAGCCCCCACGGGGGGGAAAAGTAGCTTGGGGAGCCCCCACGGGGGGGAAAAGTGAAAATTCTTAGCTTGGGGAGCCCCCACGGGGAAAAACCACCGTTAGCCCCTCTCACGGACCGAAATAAACCTGCGGTGTGGGCGGCCACCCCACGCGAAGCGGGGTGAATACTCGTGGTGCATGTGATATGCTGCTGATATCTGGCGATGCTGCTGGTGGTCACGCATCTCTGTGAGATGGAGCGGATCTGTGATCACAAATCCACTTCCAATTGCCAGAGGTGTTGCACAAACTGCAATGAAAACCTGGGCTGACATGGGCTGACACCACTGAACTTCAAACCGAAGTCTTCGACTCTGGAAAGTTAGGCACTCTCACATCATTTGAAACGGCAAACATAACAATTGTGCCAAAATGAGAAACAGCTTTTGTCATCTTTTTGTATCGTGTTTCCATCTTGTCATCTTTTTGTATCGTGTTTCCATCTTGGAAAATGCTTGCTGCACCTCCAACAAGGTACGCCTTCAAACAGGCCAGGCAAACGTCGCTTGGAGAGGACCAAGCCTTCACAGCGCATTTGATGGCCTGCAGAATGGGGTAGCTTTTCAACGGAATCCAAACAGCACAGGAATTGACCCAGTCGGGATTGACTGAGAGCACAACCCTGGCCTTCAGATTTCAATTTGGCCACCACCGCCTTCACGGCAATTCCATTCTCGATGTGCTGCATGGCCTAAGGTATTCCGAAAGCGAATGTTCTGAAATGTGCAGCTATGCCAGCCATGCCAGCTATGCCCCTTTCCTTTGGCTTCCCCCTAGTTCCTCACTCCAGCCTCTGGGAAAATGCGATTGAGATGAGCAGAGAGTTGCTTCCTGGTAGCAAAGCACAATATCTGGTGGGAGTGACGGAGTGACAAAGCGTCATGTGAATAATGACTGAAACTTCATCTCTGCATAGTGTAAGTTCTGGGCACAGCTTTGTCGCCTGAAGGCCGGTTGCCGTGATACTTCTGTAGCAGATTACTGTGCCTTCTCAGGTTCCCACAATAAGTACACCACAGTGTACCATCTGCCTCATTGGCCAGCAAGATCCGGCAACGTCAGAAAATCATCATCCTTTGTCTCCCAGAATTGGTTAATTGGTGGAATTTTGACACGAACCCCGGTGACTTGGTGGTAAAAAGCAGTGTTGTGCTGCAAATCCGCGAATCACTCCATTGTTTGAGCAGTGTTCTACACCCTCCATCATTTCATCTCGTTGGATCACAGGGGTTCCCCGCTCATGGATTATGTGAGTATAACAAATCCCAACATGTTTTGGTGGTATCATTGTATACCCCCCGAAAAAACCATCCACCAACAAGGCTTTTGAACACTGTGTGATTGTCCACCCAACCTTGGCAGTGATTCCTTCACTCTTCAGAGCTTGAGCACTAAGAGCATCATAGACCTACAATCACAGCACGTTTCCTAGGGGAAGCCCAAAGCCATTGGTTCCCCCATTGTGACCAATCCGTTGGATGACTTTGGGACCGCTTTAGGAAACTCCATGTTGGATTGCTGCCGTGGCAACTTCACCAAACCTCCGAAGGTGTGGATTGGGGAAGCTTCAGTTTCGACACTCTCGGCCTCAATGGTGGGATGCGCACATGTGCACCCAAAATGACCTATGAAGCCTCTGTAACTTAGCTGAATACCATGGAAAGTCCACATGCGGTTGAGGAGGCACGCGAGCTTGCCACTCCAATTCAGACCACCTAGCACCAGGTGCCAATGTTGATGACAGCTGACCAATGTTGATCGTTGAGGAGCCAGCTTTGGCTCCTGTAAACCCGCCATGGTGAGAGCTCTGTTGAGTTCCTGCACAGCATCACATGGCATCACATGGCATCGGCCAAACAAAGTCTTGCCGACTGTCCAGGCTGTCCATGTCTACAAATGCAACTGGTTAGAGTTGTGCATGGTCACCATGGTCTTTTCAAAAAGGCGAGTCATTGAGATGTGGGATGTATCAATCCTTGGGGATGGATCGTGCTCCCAATGGAGGAGAAAAATAGTTCTATGCATACGTATATATGTATATAGAAACATATAGAATACATACATGGCTAGATGCTAGATGGATAGATGGATGGATGGATGGATCGATCAATAGGTGGATCGATCAATAGGTGGATCGATGGAAAGATGGATAGATGGACGGACGGAAAGACAGACTAATAGATAGACAGATTGTATAGATAGATAGATTGTATAGATTGAATAGATTAGGTACTACAATATAGGTTAAGTAGATTAGGTAGATAATTCACTGTATGTACGTACGTACGTATGTATGTGTGTATGTATTATATATATATCATATGTATATATATATATCATTATATATATATCATTATATATATATATATCATTATATATGTATATATCATTATATATATATCATTATATATATATATCATTATATATATATATCATTATATATCGCCAGGGCCAAAATCGGGCCTGTTGCACTTGCACTAGCTGCGTGGCTTTTTGAGACCAGGGAGCCAGAAGGAGATGCCAAAAGACGCGGCTCACCTCCGCAACTGGATCTGGAAATGGTTTATACCATGATATACCATGGTATACCATGGTATAACCCATCAAAATCATTCAAAATCCTCAAATGAATCAATTTGGAAAAAATATGGAAAAATGATGATTGGTGACTAGTGGAATGGGGTTTCCCAACAGTTTCAGACAAACCCATCTGGCATTCTACAGCAGTGTCAGTACGGCCACCTGCTGCTTCCTCGCATCATCGGAATCTGCAGGTTCCTCAAAAAAACAGCTGGAATTCTACCGGGACAGTCGCGACTGTCACTGGGGCACCAGCTAAAGTCGTGTGCTGAATCTCATGAAGCCATGCCTAAAAACGGGCAAACAGCAACCAAAGAGTAACCAATAAGCAATAATGGTAGCAATACACTCGGTGTATTTCGGTGTAATTGTACAACATGTTATAACATGTTATAACTTCCATCAACTTCCCACGGCCTTTGTCAAGGCTGCCATTTCAAAGGATGTCAAAGAGCTTGCAGAAGTGACTAGCCTTGGAGATGAAGCAAATGAGGGCAGAAAGATGTTGCCTCTTGGACAGGTGTGAGTATTTGTGTGAGGCCAGAAAGGCATGTGTAAGCCACTTTTGTGGCTGCAAAGCACAAAGTAGGCGAGAAGCGTTAACTGCACGTTCAGGCCGTGTTCAACTTCTGAAAGGCCTCGGTCCAAACTTGTCTTAGCCAGGAAGACAAACTTCCAAGAAACAAGTGTTCAAAAGTTTCTTGACATTGCCAGAAGGTAGCACATGTCTGCTTTGAGTGTGAGGCGACTCTGAATCGAAGACCAAATGGCAATGTTTTCAGAGTGGCCAGCACTTGCAAAGTGTTCCAGTCCTTGGTGTTGGCATTGCAAGTTACTGAGTCTACTGTTTCACCATGTTTCACCATGTTTCAACATGTGGCCAGAATCCTGGCCCATTCTCAGCAGCTGGCCCTGACCTTTGCACAACAAACAGATCGGCTCACCTGGATTCAGGGGCCCAAGGGGCGGGGGATTCCGAGGCAACCCATGGCCGCAAGCGGCCGCCTTTAGAGGCGATCTCTGCATAGAGCGCATTGCCAGCCACTGGTTTCCCCCTGGAAGAAATTGGCCGAGTGGCGAAACGATGTCAAATTGAGGAAGGGACCGAAGGGATGAAGAAAATCATTTGAAATGAGCCATAGAGATCCATAGAGGCTATACAGCTAAAACTAAAACCATCAAAATGTTGTGTCCCGCCTGGTCCACTCGTCAAGGATGTTGGGCACTTTTGCAAGACTACCCTTGGTTTCCTGAGTGGTGATTTTCATTCGTCACAATCAAGCAACAGGAATCAGCGCATATCCTCCTTGATGTCCAAGCATCATTTTCAGCCAAAGCAGGGTATGGCCATTGAGCTCGACCGTCGATGGTTTTGTGGCAATAGTAGAACAGGCCTTGACGACCAACCAACCCGAAGTTAGCAGATGTTCATTCAAACATTCGATTCCAAGCAAAGGCCGGTTGCCACTTTCAGTCTAACAGTTTTAAGCTTTAAGTCGGGTGCCGACGCTGCGCGAGAAAACCAATTCCTGGCAATCTTCAGTCACTAACTGCTCAAATGCATGAGATTCTGAAGGCATGCAGCCCACCCAATCATCTGGAGGTGATCGTCTTGGACGTAGAAGCCGCAATGCACCCTCCGAATGCCATGCCTATTGCAGTCTTCATTCGCAGTTTCCAAAGCGCCACTGATCGCAGCCACACAACATGCAGTATGTCGTCACAGGTATACGTCAAACTGAGCACCCATCCCGTCCGCAAAAGAATGGAATGATCAAAACCAAAATCAATCAAAACCAAAATAACCAAAACCTGGACTTTAAAGGCCACCCACTGCCCATGTTGTTGCACCATTGCTGCCACAGCTGTGACACCTCAGAAAGCGTCTCAGAGAAGTGCGTGGGAAGGCCATGTGCAGCATCGGCCTGGTTGCAGAGTGAGTTCCCATTTAGAAAATTTGAAATGATCATTCCACATATTCTATATGCACATGTTATTTTTATATATAGATATATACATATATCTACCGAGTATTATATATATAATTATATGTTTGTATGGATATGATATATGTGTTTATCATGTTAAAATTCAATCTCAAATAGGATGCAGTACATCTTTAAATCAAATAGTGTGCTTCCAATGAAACAGCTTGTGACCTTGACAGCTTCGCCCTTTGCGATCGCAGTCAGAACTCCTCTATGGGAAAGGAGAGGAAGGCAACTTTCCAGCCTGGCCAGGGTCCGATGAAACAGGGCCCAAAGGGCTTGCGGGTGTTTCTTGGGATGTGCATTCCAGCTAGTAGGTGGCGAGTTCCTGACCCATATGCCCATATATAGCTTACCATGGTGCCATGGAGAATATCACTCCAGTCACCCTGTCGTGTCGTCCTACCAGCAGTCTTTGCACCTGCTGTATTCAAGACGTGCTCTCTGTTCTGTACTGTGCATGAGATGATTGCAACTGGCTTCATGGTAGCATGACCCGCTTCTAGTCACGTTGACTTGCAAGCTTCACCTCTTCTCTTCCAGCCAGGATTGGACCACCACATGGAAGGCTGGCTGACTGCAGAACTGCTCAATGGCAGCCTGGCACCCCGAAAACCAAGGTCCAAACCATCCAAAGATGGTATAAAATGGCCACCAAATCACCGGTCTTCGGTGTATCATCCATGTTTTTCCTGTTTGAAATATTTTGAAACCCTGAAATACACTTGAGATATTATCTTGAGACTGTGATCAAAACGGACTGTGATGTGACCCTTCTGCAGAGGGAGAAAGACTCACAATGGAACAATGGAACCCAGTGAAACCCTTGCTTTGTCCGTGCACCCGTCCATGACGACCATCTGTACCTTGTGCTAAAAGATGAGGCTCGCTGTACAGGGGAGCACAATAGTCAAATGATTTGCTCCATTTGAATCTGGTTGACTTTGCAAGCACGGAGCATGCTAGTAGAAGTCATGGATCAAACATATTCAAGGTTCATTCGTTCAAGTTGCATCTCATAACATGCACGTTCTATACATCTAGCAGACTTCTGCATTCTGAACTTTTCTGAACACTATCCGCCGCTGTACACGCCCTCAAAGTTGAGGCTCTCAGGATGACACGATGACCTTCAATGAAGTTGAACAGTCAGCGCTACAAGATTCTCATCAACAAAGACAGCTATATAAAATATATTAAAATATAAACGTACAAGTCACCAAACAGCCATGAAAATCTATGTGATGCGCCGAGCGAAGAATCAGCACGAAATGTGTTCCGGCCTTCGCCGGTCGCAGAACTTCACCGGAATCTCCATAGAGAAAGCCCTCCTCAAGCTGCTCAACGACGACGTCGGAATCAACCTAGCCAGCTCGACTCTGGCCATTGAAGGTTTGACAGAAGTCTTGGCAACGCTTGGACTGGTGGAACACTATGGATGAACCTATATTCCGGACAAGGGAGTCCGAATCCAAAGCTATATCCAATAGCAAAGATTCTTGTAAATGCTCTCCATCACCAAATACAGGAACAACAAGAGCAACAAGATGCAAAACATTGCAAAACATGTGGGATATGCAGAAAGGATTCGAAAGGTGCAAGGCACGGTGCAAAGGGTTGAGACATCAAAGACCGCCTCGTCATCTTCTCGCAAGGAGATTGCTTCATGAAGTTCCGGGTTGAAGGCCTCTGCCATACAATATAGCTGGAAAAAAAAAAAAAGGTCATTGTGAAGAACCTGAGAAGGGGGGAACGAAAGCCAGCATCCCATCTACCCCTATTTTCCACCATACTTTTCACCCAGAGACTCTTCAATACATTTCACCCATATACTTTTCACCCAGAGATTCTTCACCCAGAAACTCTTCTTGCACATACTTTTCACCCAAATACTTTTCACGAAGAGACTCTTCACCCAGAATTTTTGCTTGCACATACATTTCACCCATATAATTTTCACCCAGAGATTCTTCACCCAGAAACTCTTCTTGCACAGACTTTTCACCCAGAGACTTTTCACCCAGAAACTCTTCTTGCACATACTTTTCACCCATATACTTTTCACCTAGAGACTCTTCACCCAGAAACTCTTCTTGCACATACTTTTCACCCATATACTTTTCACCCAGAGACTCTTCACCCAGAAACTCTTCTTGCACATACTTTTCACCCATATACTCTTCACCCAGAAACTCTTCTTGCACATACTTTCACCCAGAAACTTTTCACCAGAGACTCTTCACCCAGAAACTCTTCTTGCACATACTTTTCACCCATATACTTTTCACCCAGAGACTCTTCACCCAGAAACTCTTCTGGCACATCAGTTCACCCATACACTTTTCACCCTTCACCCAGAAACTCTTCTTGCACATACTTTTCACCCATATACTTTTCACCCAGAGACTCTTCACCCAGAAACTCTTCTTGCACATACTTTTCACCCATATACTTTTCACCCAGAGATTCTTCACCCAGAAACTCTCCTTGCACAGACTTTTCACCCAGAGACTTCTTGCACATACTTTTCGCCCATATACTTTTTACCCAGAACTCTTCACCCAGAAACTCTTCTTGCACATACTTTTCACCCATATACTTTTCACCCAGAGACTCTTCACCCAGAAACTCTTCTTGCACATACTTTTCACCCATATACTTTTCACCCAGAGACTCTTCACCCAGAAACTCTTCTTGCACATATAATGGTCCCACATCGGAGCCTTAATTTTTCCATTGTGCTTCCATCCCATCAATTTCGGTCATTTTACTCTTATTTTACTTGGCATCATTTTGGTCCCACATCAGAGCCGCAATTTTTCCATTGTTTTTTCCATTGTTTTACTCCACTTCTATGTCATAGTCCCTCGATTTTTCCATGGCTTTTCCATCGCTAATGGTCTCACATCGAAGTCCAGTGTTTTGCCATGGTGTTACTCGATTTCTCCATCATTACCCTTATATTATCTCAGTGTGTCTAACGCTTACCCAAATGCACCTCCCACAATCCCTACCGTTGCACCGTATAAACGGTTTTGCTCGTTTCTTCCATGGTTTTATTTCCGTGTTTCTACTCCATAGTGGTCACACATCGAAACCGCAATTTTTCCATTGCTTTTTCATTGTTTCACGCGTGCTTTACGCGATAATGGTCCCACATCGGAGCCTCAATTTTTCCATTGTTTTTCCACCCCATCAATTTCCATCCTTTTGCTTTTATTTTATACTTGGCATCATTTTCCAAGCGTTCTACTCAAATTTTCCATTCTTTTCCCATTGTTTTATGTCATATTCCCTCATTTTTTCCATTGTTTTTCTCATCATTTTCCCCTCCATTGCAATCTCCCCAAGTCCAGCTCGGAGGGCGGACCAGGGAGGAATCGATACCCCACCGTCACCCAATTGCCACCTGGTACATAACCCTAAAAAAGTTTACCTCGGTCCACCTTTTTTTTTACCCACCTACCCAGAAACTCTTCTTGCACATACTTTTCACCCATATACTGTTCACCCAGAGACTCTTCACCCAGAAACTCTTCTTGCACATACTTTTCACCCACATACTTTTCACCCAGAAACTCTTCTTGCACATACTTTTCACCCATATACTTTTCACCCAGAGACTCTTCACCCAGAAACTCTTCTTGCACTTACTTTTCACCCATATACTTTTCACCCAGAGACTCTTCACCCAGAAACTCTTCTTGCACATACTTTTCACCCATATACTTTTCACCCAGAGACTCTTCACCAAGAAACTCTTCTTGCACATACTTGTCACCCAGAGACTCTTCACCAGAAACTTCACTCTTCATGCACAGAGCGCCCAGAGGACTCTTCACTCAGAAACTCTTCTTGACAACATACTTTTCGCCACTTTTTCAAAAACTCTCACCCAGAAACCTTCTTGCACATACTTTTCACCCATATACTTTTCACCACCTATACTTTTCAGCCCAGAAGGAAACTCTTCTTGCACTATACTTGTCACCCAGAGACTCTTCACTCAGAAACTCTTCTTGCACAGACTTTTCACCCAGAGACTCTTCACCCAGAAACTCTTCTTGCACATACTTTTCACCCATATACTTTTCACCCAGAGACCCTTCACCCAGAAACTCTTCTTGCACATACTTTTCACCAATATACTTTTCACCCAGAGACTCTTCACCCAGAAACTCTTCTTGCACATACTTTTCACCCATATACTTTTCACCCAGAGACTCTTCACCTAGAAACTTTTCTTGCACATACATTTCACCCATATACTTTTCACCCAGAAACTCTTCTTGCACATACTTTTCACCCATATACTTTTCACCCAGGGACTCTTCACCCAGAAACTTTTCTTGCACATACTTTTCACCCATATACTTTTCACCCAGAGACTCTTCACCCAGAAACTCTTCTTGCACATACTTTTCACCCATATACTTTTCACCCAGAGACTCTTCACCCAGAAACTCTTCTTGCACATACTTTTCACCCATATACTTTTCACCCAGAGACTCTTCACCTAGAAACTTTTCTCGCACATATTTTTCACCATATACTTTTACTTTCACCCAGATACTCTTCTTGCACCTACGTTTCACCCATATACTTTTCACCCAGAGACTCTTCACCCAGAAACTCTTCTTGCTCATACTTTTCACCAATATACTTTTCACCCAGGGACTCTTCACCCAGAAACTCTTCTTGCACAGACTTTTCACCCAGAGACTCTTCACCCAGAAACTCTTCTTGCACATGCTTTTCACCCATATACTTTTCACCTAAAGACTCTTCACCCAGAAACTCTTCTTGCACATATAATGGTCCCACATCGGAGCCTTAATTTTTTCATTGTGTTTCCATCCCATCAATTTCCGTCATTTTACTCTTATTTTACTTGGCATCATTTTGGTCCCACATCAGAGCTGCATTTTTTCCATTGTTTTTTCCATTGTTTTACTCCACTTCTATGTCATAGTCCCTCAATTTTTCCATGGCTTTTCCATCGCTAATGGTCTCACATCGAAGCCACACTTTTTCCATTGCTTTTCCATAGTTTTACTCGACATCATTTTCCCCTCCATTCCAGTCTCCCCAGTGTTGTTTTCACAGTTTTTCCTCCAGTTTTACTCAATCGTCCCATAGTTTACGCTATCAATTCATCCTTCCATCTCATCAATTTGTCCAGTGTTTTGCCATGGTGTTACTTGATTTCTCCATCATTACCCGAATATTATCTCAGTGTGTCTAACGCTTACCCAAATGCACCTCCCAGAATCCCTACCGTTGCACCGTATAAACGGTTTTGCTCGTTTCTTCCATGGTTTTATTTCCGTGCTTCTACTCCATAGTGGTCACACATCGAAACCGCAATTTTTCCATTGCTTTTCCATTGTTTCACGCGTGCTTTACGCGATAATGGTCCCACATCGGAGCCTCAATTTTTCCATTGTTTTTCCACCCCATCAATTTCCATCCTTTTACTTTTATTTTATACTTGGCATCATTTTCCAAGCGTTCTACTCAAATTTTCCACTTTTTTCCAATTGTTTTATGTCATATTCCCTCATTTTCCCCTCCATTGCAATCTCCCCAAGTCGAGCTCGGAGGGCGGACCAGAGGGGGAATCGATGCCCCACCGTCGCCCAATTGCCACCTGGTACATAACCCTAAAAAAGTTTACCTCGGTCCACCTTTTTTACCACCTAATTTCGCGATTTTTGATCCGTTAGGGGCGCTCTGCCCCCAGACCCCCTAAACTCACTTTGTTCGCAAAAATAACTTCGCCTAGCCTAGCGGCTGGCTTTCGTGATAATGAAATCAACCAGATCCTGTGTGAATATTAAAACCTGGAATCTTCAAGTGAATGCGAAAGCAACCTGCTGTTCGAGTTGTATCATGACTAGCTTCAGTGACAACGCAGACTTGGCGCCGATGCTTGCCTGACCAACTGAATTTGGCATTGGGCGCACGTTGAACTCAGACTCCAACACTCCCTTAGATCGGTGTTAGAAGATGCTTGAGGTCAATGACGGTCAATGACAAGAATTGCCCCCCAACGGGCCCAACGACAGCAAACCAGCTTGGGCAACACTGCCAGCGAGCTTCTACCAATCTTCTCCGCAGCGGTCGCAGAACCTGCTTGACATCCTCTCGGGCTAGTCCTCTGGCAACTTTGCCATTGACGGTGCCACTGCAGTTTCTATGATGAGACCACATCGATGGCCAGTCCTTTGGCAACCCCAGCCAGCTTCGCCCTATTCAAGTCGTCCAAGACCAGCAAGAGTGGTTTGGCTGCTTTTGCTAGAGCACGCTCTTCGATGGACTTGGATTCACTCTCAACGCGCCATTTAAAGTTGCCTCACTTTGCAGTGTGATCCACAAGAAAATTACAGACATGCCAGCATTTGCCACCATAATATGAATACTGGCATACTTGATTTTGAAGCAACCATCCTGTCCGATGCTCCGAGGAACGAAACTCTGCGGTCTGTTGAGCCAGTTGCTTTTCCTTGGGTTTTCAAAAGCAGACTCGGCAAAGACCACATCAGATTGACCTAGATAGACTTTGCAAAGAGTCAAAGTTGAAAGCACTTGCTGGTTGGTTTCAAATCCAGGAACATTAGACAATTGATGTCAAGAGATGTCAAGAGGCTGCAGCACGCAAGGATTCCAGCAAATCTTTATCTGCCGGAACCGCTTTGTTTCCACCTGAGTCGAAGGATTCTGGCTATGCTTGGGGCCGCCACTATTAATTTACAGCTAAGGAAGCAACGGCTGACTGCTCGGTGGATCTTTTTGGCCTTCTCCTCGAGGATCTCTCGTTCTTCGGCAATATCCTTCAGCTGTAAGCTGAATAAAAAAGCGACGAAGTAGAGAAAAGTCAAACTCGGAGACGGCCAAACAGCCAGTCATCAAACTTAAACCCACTTGTTTTCGGGTGCACAACCACAACCCAACATCTAGTAATATCATGTATCTAATAATCATCGCAGTCACATCTCCTCGGCTTCTGCCCGGATGCGCCGGCGCTGCGCTTCCAGAGCTGCCCGCTCACGGCGCAAGGCATCCGCCTGCTGGAAAAGCCATGGAAAAACCATGGGAAAAACTCATGGAAAACCCCCCTGGGGTTGAACCATGTTGAAGATGTGTTAAGTTTTGAACCATGAAAATGTGTGAAATCACCAAGAAATCTGGGAAACCGAAAGCAGAATGGAAAGCAAAATAATGGAATATACATGAAGAAAACAATAAATGAAAGTTTTGGCAAACAAATACGAAAACAATAAATAATAAAACTGATTGATAAAGATATCAGCAAAGGGAAACCACCAGACTCATTAATGTGTGAATCCAGCTATGATGTCGCAGCAGGCCTCATCCTCTAGCTCCTGCGCTTTCAAGCGGAGATCCTCTACCTCTTGCCCTCATCAAGAATCATGCCAGCCACAGCTTCATCTTGTGAAAGCAAAATCTGCTTGTAACTGCTTGTGATCAATCTGTTGGCGAAGCGCAAGAGTTCTGGAAGGATCCTCGACAGTGCCCGCCTCTATTCATGCTGGTGACAAGCTGCTGGCGAGCTGCCTGGATGGCCTGTTTTGAGAATTTAGGGAAAATGCTACAGGAAAATATGGTTTTTAACCCTCAAACACAAGGGTATCAAGGGTCTTCTTCTAAATGTGTCCCTTCAATCCATATTCTATCATGATCTATCATGTCTAAATTCAAACCAAAAACCAAAGTAAGTTTGAGTTCACTCAAGGCTTCCCTGCACATGTCCCTGGCCTCTGCTTGTCTTTTCAGCTGCTCTCGCTCCCTTGCCAAGGCAGCCTTTGCAGGTTGCCACACTCTGCAACTTGGCCTTGACTTGGGACAACTATCGCTTCAGCTACTGCTTCAGCCGTTCTTGAGAATTTTGCCTGGTCAGCAAATCTTGTTTTTTTTCAATTTCAGGGCTTCCCGGGCTTCCCTCATCTGACAGTTTCCTAAAAAGCGGGTACCCAAATCATCCCATTTTTGGGGTGGATTTTACCATGAAATAAAGCATCCAGCTATTGGGGTATCCGGTATTAAATTAGTCGCAGTGCCTTTTCTCTGTTGACCGATGCAATCAGCTCTTCGCGCTCTTGTTGTCCTGAGGACCTTAGTTGCAGAGATGCGCACCTAGAAAATGGGTTCTATGTAGCTCAAAGCTGTAGATCTCAAGAATTGGATGACTTATTATTTACAATTAATGTCATATGCATGTATATGCTATATAATATATACTATCCAATGATACCTCGACTTGGGCATGGCCTCATGGCAAACAAGAGACATACATCACGACGAGCGGAGTCACTCAGCTTCGCACGAGCTCATCTCTTCTGCGGCTTCCATCAATTGCTGCTGCCGTGCAACAAGCGCCTCACACATCTGCAAGCCCTTCGCCCACTGATGACTGACTTGTTGGTCATGTCAACCCCCAAGAATATTGGTAGGGGATCATTCTCCCACAAAATTTCCACTTTCCGCTTTCCAGAGATGAAAATGATTGAAAACAACACATTCAAAGCCACGAACCAGCTGATGATACCTGTATTGTTCTTGAAAAAACTGGCTTTGTCCAAATTGGGTCCCAAAAATCCACTGGTTAATTTATGACGGTTTCACCGTTTCACCCCAAAAATCACCCATCTGGCCATCTGGAATCCCGAAAGATGTCCATATGTCGAGCGTGACCTGCGAGCCTGAGATTCTTCGGCCAAGCGCAGCTTCTCGTTCTGAAGCGCCTCACGCTCTTTTTGGATCGCCTGCTCTGCTTTGGATTTGGACTTTCTGATTGCCACCACCTGATTTTGCAGATCATCCTGGAATGGGACTTCTGGGACTGGGAGAAATCCCACATGGCAATTCTCGCATTGATCATAAAATAACCAATGGCATTTGGGGAAAATTGGGATGTATACCCTATTTGTTGACAAACCCAAATGGCAAAACTCAAGTTCATCATAGTTCATCCACAAACTCAACGATGGTTCCATTGTTGCACCGCTCCGCACGTCCTCAATCTCTTCCTTTTGCTTCTGTATTGCCAAAGCAGTCCTTCCATACAGAAATGCGAAATTCACAAAATTACCAGAATATCTGCGGAATACTTGTTGGATTCCAACTTAAAGAGCCTGTCCTTTGTAATTGCTGCTTTTTCTGCTCAAGCACTGCGCGTTCCCTTCGCAGTGAATTGGCAACAGCCGCCAGCTGTTCCTGCTGCACATAGATTCTATGCAAGTTGTGACTTAATGAATTAGATGATGTTGACAGGGAAATCTACAGAAAACAATGTTTTGTTTCATGTTTTTTACCTCCAAATGACAGGGAAAGTTCCTCTAGATTTCAGCTTACCCCTCTGGGAGTGAAAATCAGATCAGTCCTGAGGCGATCCGTAGGGTACTGCTCGTCTGGCGAGGTTTCCTGTCGACCGGCAGACTAAAAGTGAGACAAGAATCCCCACACGTTTGTTACATATAAGGCATATGTAGAAATATATATATATATATCATTATTATTATATATCATACCTCTGTATTTTTCAATGGTTCAATCTTATTCAATCATGATCAAATGATCATATTCATAGTTTATTCTGCCAAGTCTGCCAAGCTGCGTCCAGGTGGTACCCAGCTCAATGCCAAAGATGATGATATCAACAGGGCAACACAAGTGGTTGACCTTGGCTCCAATAGCTTCTACGTTAATGCGCCGGGCGGATGAACAGACTATCGGGTCCCGACAGTCTTCTCGGAGAGCTTTTCGGCTCTCGACCTGAACACAGCAACCAAAAAACATCCTCTGCAACCAAAGAAAAAGGTTTGGACCTCGCATACTTCTTGGGATCGTCATGAATCATGACAACAAGATACAACAAGATACAACAAATAGTACGTTTCTCCTATCATCGTGAGCCCCTCACCCCAGCACAGCATCGAATCACTGGAAACACTTGAGGCTGCTGCGCGGCATCGCCGAAGAAGCTGCTCCCATGATAGACAAGCGGTTGTCGGGAGCTAGAAAAAAATCCTTTTTCGGCCCAAAGCTGAAGGTTGTGGTCGCAGAAGTGTTGTAGAAAGACTAAGCCAAAAAAAAACACAACACCTCACAGGCTGCCATGCAAGAAAGTCTTTAAGAAGCGATGATTCTCTTCAGCCTTAAGTGCCTCAATGTTCAGAGTGCTTGACTTTGGTGCTGTACCCTTCCGGCCTCAGCCTGTCGCAGGGCCTTCAAGGCATGATCCAAGATGTCTGACCTGTCCACAGAAAACCGCTATGGCATTCTGTGGTCCACCGTAGTCCACCCTATGTTGTTCCAATGTTCCAGGTTACGGAATCGGGACCAATCGGGATGATTTGATTTTGAGAGCCTGGTGTCGCTGGAGTACAACGAAGATGAAATCACAGTCAAACGAAGATCCTTCAGCGCAGCCACCTCAAAGAACAAGGGATATCATTGATATCATGAACTGCTAATCAGGATTTCCAGGATCACCAAGCTGGGAGCGAAACAGCTGGTGTGATGGAAATGTTGGTAAGACCTCAACGAGGCTGCGGGTAGCAAGTCGGACTAGAGCAGACTTGGACAAGTTCAAACATTGTCAATAAATTTCAGGTTGGCAGTTCCACCCTCCCCCAGACATTATTAGTCATGGGTGATCCTCATCCAAGTTACTTACGGGAATGGAAGTTTCAAGACATTCCAGACATTCCAGACATTCCAAACCACCAACCGTCGGAAGTCGAACCTGACACTCTCTTGTCGAGGGAGGCGACAGCAGCAGAGATGTCCTTCTCCGCCTTCTCTTGACTCGTCTCCTGGGACTCATTTCCCGCTCCTCTCGCGGCCTCAGAATCCCATGAAGAAAAGAATCCCAACCATTGGCAAAGCCATTGGCAAAGCCATTGGCAAAACATTGGGCAGTTCTATGATGTTCTAATCCTCTAAGCCCTGCCTTAAGAGCCTCTTTCAAAAGGGCCTGCAAGCCAGCAGCTGTTTCCTGCCATGACACATTGGATGCAGTGGAAGTTTCTTCTTAAGGGTCTCGACACAGCCAAGTAAAATCTTCACTAAAGATGGGCCCAAAATGCAACACGTGCTTCACGGCACCCGATCATTCTTTGAAGTTGAATCTGCGGGAGCAAGGTGTCGAAGAACGACTCTCTGCCAGAATGGTGCCAAAACCTCAAAAAAAGCACTTCCATTCCACACTTCCACACAATCCAAGAACGACTCCCTATGACTCCCTCGTACCAGGATGTATCATCCCAGCTTTTTTTGAGAGAAACCAGGTGTCAGGTCATCTCATAAAGCCATCAAGCAACATTCCCAAACCTACTGGTTGCTTTGTTGGTTGATATGGGTTCTCATATTGCAGTGTCAAACATTATGATAATCTCCATCAAGCATCATCAAGCCACTTTGTATGTTTTTCTATATAAGTTTCTCTAGACTGCAGACATGTGCATATTTACATATATATATATATACAGTATGTGTATATATATATATACGTATGTATATATATTAGTATACACACAACCTTTCTCGTGTCTCTCATCTGCAATTTGCGGTTCCATTTCATTCTGCAGATTCCCCCAATGGGCTGAGGTCGTGGCACTCTTCGGTGGAGCTGGACTCACTCGCAAGGCTTGCCACAACTCTCCACGCCACGCAGATGCCAGGCCCATTTGACGATAGCCGTCCTGGTCTGAGTCCCTGGAAGTTATGTTGGATAAACTGTTTTTACATGTTTTTACTATGGGATACCATAGTAGACTGTAGTGGACTATAGTAGACTGTAGTAGTCCCTTTGAACAATTTTGGGGAATCGTAGCCTGTGGTGACCCATTCCAATGGTCCCATGGCTATTGCCACCTGGGGTAACTTCTCCAGGTCCAAACAGAGCATCGCCATGCGATCTGTGATTTGCTTCCAGAACTTCATGTGCTGGCCTCGGCAAAGCTTCATCCAGCTTGGAAAAACCCTTCGTTTGTCTCCCAATTTATAAAGGTGATCCACCGAAAATAACCGGCACTATAATCACAGCAATGATCCAATGATACGAATGATTCTTGCAAAGCTAGGAGATCCAGCCATGCATTGAAGAAGATTCGTGCTCGTCATCGAAATCCTCCAAGCATAACAAGCACCGGCTGCCTGCGCTTTCGGCAATCAGATAGCTTGGCGGTATATGTATGCTGCTTGGTGCAGTTGTAAGCTCTGAACAGCATGGACTGCAGAAGCCCGCCTTCTTTGTACGGACAGTCATCCAAAGCTGTCCTATCAAATGGTGCAGGGAAGAAAGACCCCCTGGCAACATCTATTTTGGTACTCTCCAAGAATGTCATCATTTTGGCCGGATGCTGGACACTTTCACCACACTTTCACCATTAAGTTCCTGACACTGAGCTGGATGGGTCAGGGGCAAAGTGTTTCGCTTCCGGTATAGCATGGTCCTTTTCGCAACTCAGCGATCTGGGCTGCAGGGTGTGAACAGCGCCCAAAAAAATCGTGCCTCATCCTGCTGCTGCCACTGTTCACTAGTGGATCCGTCCACACCGCCGTCATTCCTTCACAAAATCACAGGGTCCACATCAACAGACTGCCTCATGGCTCAACATCACCTCATTGGGGGGAGATTCACCACTAATGCATGGCCGAAATCGGTATGATCAGCTATGATCACAGCCTCCAAGGCACCAAGTTGACAGGCAAAGGCCATTCCTCACCCAATGGCCGGAAGTTCATGGCATCCCAGGCAGCCAATCTTGAGGGTTTTAATCCATGGTTTGGGGTACAGTATGGTACAGTATTGTCGATGATACTAAGCCAGGTCAACTTTCTAAGGTCTTAAGGTCAAAGTGAACTAAAAGAGAAAGCCATTCTTCAGCTGTGTCGCTTGTAGAGCAGGCTGTTTGTTTCTGTCTTCATATCGCTAATTCACTGAGTCTAAAGCCCACTGCATCTGGCCCTGCGAGACGGTCGAGACGTTTTTCAGGTGCAACTAGTGATGCTGCAACACAAGGCTATCAGAATCACAGAATCATCAGGCCTCCTTTTGAAAGTACTGCAAGTTCAGGTGTCTAGAAGTGTTCTGCCTTGCTTGGCATGAAGATATGAGTCGACACGATCCATTTTGTGTCTGAAAGTATCTATTTTAGCGCATATCGCGCCTGTACACACTATTCTTTCTACCACCACTTTGGAAATTTGTGTCTTATTCATCACACGTCTTTCAGAGTCAATATGATGTAGTGGTTAAGGCAGGAGAAAGGGACAGCAAACGGGGGTTGGAGATGTTGGGAGCATGCGAATTTCGTATACACAAAATCCAGATCAGAAATGTATGTATATTGCGTATGTATGTATTTAAATTTATATTATATACATCATATATATATATAAAGATGAGCTGCTTAATATTTTGCACCACTTCGCAGCGAGTTTGTCAAAACAGAAATAAAATCGAGACCAAAAAAGATAGCATCAGGGAGTGACTACTAGCCAGATCCCCGGCAAAACGTGCTCCATACACCCGGCCAAACCCTGGGTGGTTGAGCATATCGTCCAATTCTTTGACAGGAAAAAAGCCGAGCCACACCTCCTGGCTTCCTGTCACCCAAGAATTAGTTAGTCACCCCTGATCAGCAGAAAAAATGCATTTTTTGACACGCTTCCTCGCCCTGCATCCCTTGTTCTTTCCACTGGGATGGGAGGGTTCGGGAGCTTAAGCCGACACACTTCAGTGCAACATTATCAGCATTCATCTTTACCGCCGGGTCGGAGTTACAAAGATGAGCTGCTTAACATTTTGCACCACTTCGCAGCGAGTTTGTCAAAACAGAAATAAAATCGAGACCAAAAAAGATAGCATCAGGGAGTGACTACTAGCCAGATCCCCGGCAAAACGTGCTCCATACACCCGGCCAAACCCTGGGTGGTTGAGCATATCGTCCAATTCTTTGACAGGAAAAAAGCCGAGCCACACCTCCTGGCTTCCTGTCACCCAAGAATTAGTTAGTCACCCCTGATCAGCAGAAAAAATGCATTTTTTGACGCGCTTCCTCGCCCTGCATCCCTTGTTCTTTCCACTCTTTCCACGTCCCCCAGCACTTCCAGCTGCTGCTGGAGGCTCAAGTGTGGAGAACCGTGGCTTTGTCACGGTCTGGTGGTAAATATTCAAAAAAGAACGAAGTTTGGCATTGTGAAAATCAATCTGAGTTTTGGCCAGCATAGCAAGGCCTTCATTGATATATATCCGCGCTGTTCGGTGGGCCAGCCAGCGCCCCTGCAGCAGGATACGGTCCAAATTTTGATGTTTCTGAAACCAAAAAGTTGCTCCACCCCTTCGGAGTGAGTAAGGACGAAACTGGAATTTTTCCAACCCTAATGCCGAAAGACTCTGAGTAAAAAGACTTCTCCACGTTGCCGGCGAGCGAGCTAAAGAAGTGTTGGCGCTCGTAAGGCGTTTCCACTGCTGAGTTACAGCCACTCCAGACTCAATCCCTAAAATCACTGATTCAGCAGCTCCCTGCCGTTTGCCTCCCTTGGTCAAACCTAGGGAAATAAGCACTTGACGGTCCCGAGGAGCGCACAAAACATGAGAAGATCGAAGCCCTAGCAGCTCACCAGACCGCAACATGGTATAGAAACCTATCAGCAAAGAGACAGCAAATGAGTTGTGGCCATGGAAAAAAACCCATCCCGCCATGGCATGGACTACTTGCTCAGGCAAGGGAGGTGCCCTGTTGGGGACTTCGTTGATTGCCCACGTTTTCAGGAGCCTCCATGCTCCCGGAAGGTGATGCCGCAAATTTGGCTGCAAATCTTGAAGTCCCGCAACAGTGTCATTGGCCTGTCCCCTTCCTATCCCTGTGCTCCAGAGGTGTTCCAAGTAGTCACAAAGCAGAAGGTCAAATTGGTCACGTCTAGTAGGAATTCCGAGTCGTCCAGTTCGAAGAAATGAGAAAAAGGCATCTGTTGCTTTACGATAGCGTTTTCTTGTAGCAGGCTGCACTGTCAAATCACTTAGTCTTCCAAGCTCTTGTCTCTGTTTCGCACGATCACTGACCTCAGCACCTTCCAAAATCTTACGCTTTGGCATTTCGGAATTTGGAACGGACTCCCCTCCCCCATCGAGAGGGTTTGTCCGCTGGGTTCTGATCTGTATGAATGTATCCCCACAGGGGGTGGGTGCCCGAGGCCAAGATGAGTGCGTTGATCCGAGACATCGTTCGTCTCAGCTTTCGTGAGCTACTACGCCCACGACTGAGAGCATGAAGACAAACCAAGCTATCCGTCAAATGGATGAATCTGGTTTTGAAGTGACCTGCATGTTCCAAACGCCATCGAACTGAAGTCAGAATGGCACGTAGTTCGAGGCCATTAATATGATCCCCGCTACGGCGCCACTTCCAGCGTGCAACGACTTTCCACTTCCAGCACTTTCCTGGCACCGAGGCTCGCAGCCGGTGGAATTTTGTGAGCTGTGAAGTGGGGGTGCTGAGCAATATATCTTCGCCTTTTATAGATATGAGGTTGGCCAGCCTGTTTGCCAGCTGTCCCGAGGTGTCCGGAGCCACCTTTCGGGTGGGGTTCAAGGGCCACCGGGTCAGACGCCCCTGCGCAGAGGGACACCCGCCAGCGGCACATCGGTCCAGCAGTTCCTGGGGGGTCCGCAAAGGAGTCCAGCCCAGGCGGCTAAACAGCTGGTTGAACAGACATGCCACGACCACCACGCTCCAGCTGTTGCCTAGAAGAGTGAGGCGGCAGTCCGCATAATCAGGACCTTGACGCCTTCCTTTTGGATAGCAATTGGCCGTGTAGTTGAGGGGGAAGCCCATCATGAGTTCTCGCTCAGACACGTCCGGCAAACGGAGAACGTTGTCTTTGTTGACGAGGCAGTTTCCCGCGCAGTACTGATACGGCGGAAAACGATGCAAATCGTCTTGCCACCTCTTCAACTCATCCCAGGAGCACTGCTGCACTCCCGCCGGTTTGCGGCCGGGTCTGCTCCGCGGGCGTGAGGTGGTAAAGGTGGGGAAAGCCTTGGTGGCATCAACTTTCGCCCACCCATTCCGAATGACCTCCACTGGATCTTGGCAACCATCCAACCACAGTTCCTTCATCCCTTCCAGGGTGTCCGACACGTGATAACCTGGCGCCCCCACAATTTCCCAATCGCACCAGTAAAGGCGCGGGCGGTGGCACCACGTCAAGGAGCCGGCATCACACCGCAATGGTGCGACACCAACGCCCGCAGTCATGATGTTGCGATCACCTTGATCCATGGATGCCACCGACTCCATCAGGACAAACACCGGGCACCACTTGAACACCCTTTTTACCTCGTCTCGGATCCTGGGTACTTCTGAGAAAAGACAAGATCGCTCATCCTTCAGGGCCCCTTTGCGGTCGCAATTCAACCCGCTCACGCCCTGGCAGGGCGGCCCGGCTCCAATTACCACCATGCTGGCCTGCGAGAACTGAGTGGCCCAATTTCGGATATCTTCCAGCACAATGGCCTGGACATCAGGGTAATGGATCACCCCGGGGTAATGGCATTCCACCACACGACGCGCAGGGCCATGTTTCTCTACCGACACATAACCCAGAACTGGTACTCCAATCAGCTCCAGAGCGACTCGAAGGGCACCGATCCCATCGAACAATCCGATGGCCAATACGGCTCCATCGATTCGGGGCTCGGGCTCCTCGCCCCTCAGGTTTCCTGCTGCCATGAGACTGCCTGTGGCGGTAGTACTTACTGAAGCACAAATCCCCCCTCCAAAGGAGGAAGCGTCGCTGCAGGTGACCGTGGGGTGAACTTCCAACCGAAAATTCATACAAGCCAGTGGGAACATGCCTAAGAACCGCAAAATCTCCAAGCGGCAATCAGGAGGCGTAGCTCGCCACTGCCTGCTACCATCTTTGAAACCCTCAATGTGTTGCCATACTGCGTTCAGGCTGCCCAAAAGAGGCCGCCGAAACATGCTGACATAGACCAGCCCCCCACAGACGACTTGCCACTGCTTCTGTGTCCCACCAGCGGCACCCACCAAGGATAATGCCAAGCTAAAATACTTTCCCAGCTTGACCTCCCGAGGGTAAGCAGTACCCCGTTCCCCGTCAATGATCGCACCTTGCATCTCACATCTCAAGGACCTCTGTACTGATTTCTTCTCATTTCGTGGCACCTCCCATTTCTCATATTCTTGTCGCAGGGCAAGAACCCCGGGAGCCTCTGTCCCTTCCACCTGGGTTAACTCGGTAGCCTGCACCTTCTCCAGTAGGTCGTAGTTGTCTAGGTAGACCCGCCAGGGTGCACTATTCACAGTGAAGCTCCTGTCCTTGCCAACTCCTGTTCAGGGGCATTGTGCGCACCCGCCAGTTCAGGATGATAATCCCGCGACCACCCTACCAAGTTTCGGTGGACGTGCTGCGCAAGGCTCACACTGTTGAGAAACCCCATTGGAAGCACCAGAGAGGCAATGTACACTCGACGCCCCTGCAAATGCGCCGGTAACACCTCATCTGGGACCAGCTTGTTGAAGGCCAGATATTTCACCCAGCACGGGGGAACTCGCATCGTGTAGAAGAAGCACTTGACGTCCTCAGAACTGACAACCAAACGCTCACTGGGTTGCAGAAACAACGGGCTCATAGTACCCCAGGAGGGCAAAGTGTCCACGTCTCCCGCAAGGGGCTTGCACAGAGCATTCAGGGGGATCAAGTTCATGATCAGCCTGAAGATCTCCACCCCTTGATCAGTGAACTCCTCCTTAGTGACTCCAAAAAGTCCATTAAGGAGAGGGATATCATCAATGTGAAACACTTCTGACTCCTCTACCCAAGTACAAACCCCGGAGGACACGAGACCAGTGCAAACTGCTCCCCACGAAGAGTCATGAACCATAACTCTCGGAGCACGCACCGCACGCCACTCATTCGGGGGTTTTAGGTAGTCATCAAAATGCATCACATAATGTTTACAACCCAAACTGCAGACCTCTTCCAGGGGAACTCTGCCAATCTCAGCCGGCAGAGCCGGGGCAATATTTTTCCACTGGAACCAGCGGCCAACTTTGACCTCCTCCCCTCGATAGTCGACCCCTTTGACAAGGAAAAATTCATCCCAGCTCACTTCACACAGCAGGCAGCTCATACTGCAAAAAAAATTTTCCCGACTGCAAAGCTCCTTGAGACACCGTGCTTGTCCCTTGTTAGGGGGAAGCACTGCAGTTACTTCTGATCCCCACAGAGAATTGAGAGACCACACCACACATGACAACCAGTTCAACTCATCCTCACTCAATTCAGGCTGCAACTCCAGAAAAAACTCAATGGAAGTAGGGAGAGGGAAAAGAGACCTAATAGACCCCCCCCATGGGCTGGCTGCGAAGTGGAAAAACTTCCATGAGATTCTGAAGAAGAACAACCCCCATACCACTCAAAGTTTTCAACTCAGGGTTCGGCTGCGCATCCTTTTTTCCCAGGGCGCCCGCTGCATCACAGCTCGTCTTCTCGGAGGCTGCAACCGCAAAAGCAGGACCGCTAGGCCCAGGCCGCCCATCTTCTAGTTCATGAATTCGTCCATCTCGGGTCTTCGCCGAGGCTCCATGCAAAAAGTCAGGAAAGAAGTCATACTCATGGTCGGAGTAACCATGCTTCCTTCCCACGCCCGGGTCACAACCAGGCAAGGAGGCCGCTTCCACCCCTCCTTTATAATGCCAGTCTTCCTCTGGTTGGGCGCTCCCTCCTGAAATCTCAGGGGCTACTGCCCCCGCTGCTTCTCCTCTCTCGGCTGTCTTCAAGGTCAGCCTTCCTTCTTCTTGCCGGCTTCTGCTTTCCCTCCGCCTCCTTTGGTGCCTTTCCGATCCCTGTCGCCACTGTTCGCATTCTTGTCTTTTCCTTCTCCTTTGCTCTTTCCACTCCCCTTGCCTCCACGGGGAGCTCTCCCTTCCGGGAACGTGGACCACCACCTTGCTCTCGCCTCCTGGTAGACCTCCTTCTGTGCGCTGGTGGCCTCCGGGACCGGGGTGAGCGTCGTAGAGTCGGAGGGGAGTATCTCCTGCCGTTGACTCACCGACCAGTGGCTGCCACTCAGGCTTTGCTCGATGGACTTGACGCGCTGTAGCATCGTATCCATCGCACTGGCTGGACGCGCTCGCACCAGCTGGTCCACCGCATGACAGAGCGTCATCAGCTCTCTCGCTGTAGGCCCGCTCGCCTTGCGTTGCAGATGCTGGCGGTAGTAGGAAATGGCTACTGCTGGCAAAGTGTTGACCTTGTCCTCCACTCCAATCTCCTGGAGGAGGGTCGAGCGCATCGACCGCAAGGTCTGGTTTGACAGCGCCCCTGGAAAATGCTCCGCCACTGACCTGACCTTGGAGTTCTGCTCGAAGATGGACTCTTCCATCTCGCCGGCATCCTCCAAGGAGCTGCTCTGACTCTTGCTCCCGCTGCCCGACGTCGAGGACTTCTCTGTCTTCCTCCTCAGAAACTTCCTCGCCTTTCTCGCGACCAGGTTGCGGATGCGATCCTTGGGATCCAAGCCCGTCCCGGCAAAAAGCCACCGGGCCCTTTTCTGATTGGCCAGACGCGGCCGGCTGCCATCTAACGGGACTGCATCTCCGGAGCCGTCGGAGTCCGCCCCCTCTTTTTCTTTCTTCTGTTTCTTCTTGGACTTCTTTTCTTTTCTCCTCTTCTTTTCTTTCTCCCCCGGCGCCTTCTCGGGAGGGGCTCCTGCTGCCCCCAGTCCCTCTGCTCCAGGGTCTAGCCCCGCATGCGCCCTCAGGGGACCCATCTCGTCTCCTCTGGCTTCTGCCTCGCAGTGGGGCTCTAGGTTCGTCACACACACCTCGTCTGCGCCTTCCGCCTTCATCGGGCGTCCCACCTGAACATGGACCAAATCTTCGGCTGCCTCCTCCTGATTGCAATCGGTCCCACAAATGTGGGCTCTCACTTCCCATCCTGCTCGGCCCGTATGAAGCCGCAGGAGGTCCTCGTCTCCTGTCCCGCTCAATCTCATCCTCAAGTGCACGGCGCCACCACTCATCGTCACGCTCCTGACTTTGCCTGCCAGGGTGACTTTTCAGTGGTAGTAGGTGGCTTCCGTCACCACCAGGCCTGCGCACCTCTCCAGCTCCCGGGGATCGAGTAACCTCAGCATTACCGAGTACCCCGCCTTCCATCTTTTCGCGGCTTCCAGCTCCAAGTCCATGGCTTTGACCTGCTTCTCCTTCTTTTGCACGGGTAACTTCGAAGTGGCGGGCCGCTTCAACCCAGGAGTCCCCCCTCTGGGAACTCCCGCTCCTCCTTTGCTCCTCACCGGTGGCCGGGCCCTCCTTGCCTTTGCCTTTGGTTTTGCTTTCGGTGCCATTTCTCCTGTTCTTTGACGCGGCGCCAGAAATCTCTACCTCTCTTCCTGTGGCTTTCTCCTTTCGACTTTTTCCTGGACCGGGACCTCTGCCTCTGATCTCTGTCTTCTCTCTCTCGCGGTCTCTCCTCCGCTGCCCTTCGGGGCGGTGGCCCAACGGGCTCTGCTGTCTCTCTCTCCTCCGTTCGTCGCTCTCCTTGAAGTGCCTGGCAGCTGACCCCCGGATGGGGATAGAGCCAAGTCCAAAAACCTCAGGGTGCTCGGACACGTAATGATCGACAGCAGATTGCGGATCCTTGTCTTTCTTCTCTCTCCGACTCAAAGGCGTAGCCTTCGCAATCCTAACCCTCTCTGGGTCTTCCTCTTCTTCACGTCCTTCTTCACCTGTGACTGCAGGAGTCTCCTCCACTCCCGTCTCAGCCTTCCTTTTCTTGTCTTTCTTGTCCTTCTTCTTCTCCTTAACTTTTCGGGTCCCTTCTACGTCCTCCTTTTTCTCTGATTCCTCCCGTCCTCCTGCCGAACTCTCAGCGGCTGCAGGCTCCTCCTTCCCAGTCTTCTTTACCCCTCTGTCAGGAGCAGCTGCTCCCGGAGGACCACTGGGTCTGAAGATCCCGTGCTGCTCCACGAGATCACAAATCTCCCCTGCAGCCACACGCAAAGCGCTCACCACCTTGCCTTCGACCGCCGGCGGCAGCTGGTTGCGCTCGACCAGAAAATGGATTCTCGAGAGTGTTCGACAGGCCGTGCAAGGGTTACCCAGGAAGTTATGGCACCCACTACACAACATCAGCTTAAGCCGACACACTTCAGTGCAACATTATCAGCATTCATCTTTACCACCGGGTCGGAGTTACATAGACAGTATACATAATTTTCTAAGGGGGTGCCGTCCAAAGGTTTATCATATGACCAACTCTTTAGGGTTTATTTAGGGGGGTCTTTTAGGGTTTTAGACTTTTTGCCACAGTTTTAACAAGGTTGTTTTACCCTTTAAGGCTTACTTAGGGTTTCATGTCAGATTTAGGTTTTGAGTTTTGATGTTCAAGATTGAAGGTTTAGGATTGAAGGTTTTGGGTTTTAGAAACAAGTCTCGTCAGCCAGGTGGCCATGCGGCCAATATACCAACATGCACAAAACACTGCGCGTGCGCAGTCAAAATGACCCTTGCCGGGCAGCACCCCTGTCCTGGCCATAGCATTACATAGCTGGATATGGCAAGTGGGCATTAATTCAGCACATAGCAAAGCACTGGGCCCTGTAGCAACACCAGCAACACCAGCAACATCAGCACCAAACTTCCTCCTCATACACACACACAGTGATCTCGGAGAAAACTTACATTTTCCTCGGGCATTTTTTGCATTCTGAGGGTCGAACTCCCATCCCGCAGGGACCTGCGGTCGTGACCATTCACAACTAGAAATTGATACAAATTGCCTGTACCACTGCTGCGCCTCCTCCAACTTTGGGGCAAAGGTGTCCTTTGACAAAGCATCTTTTTCTGCTGTGGCCAGCAGAAGTTGACAACATCGGTAGGGAAGTCCTAAGAAGCAGGTTGGCCGAATTGTAGGTGGCAAGAGCACCCAGAACTCAAATGGTGCGTTCTGGATGGTGAAAGCTTGTGAAGCAAAACGTGGTAGGAACAGAAAGCTAAGAATGTCTGAGAATTCTGGGATTCATGATGAGTCCTGAAGCAAACTGTCACTGCGGGCCACCCACAACTTAGGCAAGGGCCCACTTTGTCCAACTTCTGCGGAGATTCTCGGATCAAGTGAAGTTGCTCCAGTAGGCCGCAGCTGTCGAGGAGTCGTACACAGAATCCCAGATTCTTCTCTCGCAGCCATTGAAACGCTTTGCAGCATCTCAGATCGGATTCGCTGAAGTCTTGAATGGCTGCACGGCCAATATTCCAAGCTTCTGTACAAAAAGGTGATGGCACTTCTACTTTCTGCATGGCTTCATGTAGGTTCTTCATCTTGATCAAACATATTTTCAGGCCAGCTTTGGTCTTCTCCTTTAGTCCATCTTCATTGGCCACTGCCAAAACGGCCAGTCGGCACTGCTCCAAACGCTCCTGCACTTGTCCATGCTGAACCAATTCTTGTTTCTGTCGCAGGACTTCTTCATTCTCCATAGCCATCTTCAGGCTGCGCTCAGCTACTGCCTTGAGCTCCTCAACAAAGTCCACCTCCGACATGGTCAGTTGCTGCCAGCCCTTGGATGTCTTCACATCTACAGCAGCCCTTAAATCCTGAATCTTTCCCAGGAGTTTTTGCCATGTTTCACTTTGCAAGTTCCCGCTGGCTTCTCGAACTTCCATGGCAACTGCCAAGAGCTTCAGAACTGTCTTGAAGCGAGCACTGATGATGGGGCCACTAGCAGCTATCTCTTTGATCAGAGGCATGGAATGTTCCACAGTGCTGAGGTTGAAAGCCTGTGAGACGTTCCTCGCCAGGATCTTCTCAATGCGAACCAGGCTCTTTGGGGTGCACCCCAGCTTGGGGGAAGAGAGAATTGCGTAGAGAGCTGCAAAGAGTTGGGCAGGGCTTCGTGAAGGCAAGCACGTTCCCAGTTGGTCAAGGACTTCAGCAGAGGGCCATTTCGCTGGGTCTGGAGTCTCCTTCAACCAGGAAATGATGTAAGGCCATCCACCCACTGTGCCTGTCAGAATCAGAATCCTGCTGAAGCGCTGAATGTTGACACTGCAGTCTGTGGCAAACTAAATACATGCCACGAGCGCCAAAGTCTATCAATGACTGCTCAGCTTTGTCAGCTGCGTCTTGGTCTCCTTCAGGAAACGCGGAACAAAAAGACTTTTCTAATTTGGCGAAAGTTTGACAAGTGACACATGCCAGGCATGATGAAATCCTGCTTTGAGGCTTCGGGCAGCAACTTGACTCAAGTGATGAATAAAGACGCGACCTCATCAGATTTTTTGTCAGTTTTCAATTGTGAAAGACCTGCTTTGAATCAGCACATGCTCGGCCCCTGACGCATCATCCACCCTTTGCGATCACAGCCCCTGAAAGTTCCAAGGCTCATCGGTCAGCTCCGAGTCCAACACTCCCTGAGGCCAGCACCTTACCACTGTCTTGACATAGTGGTCCATAGACTCCATGGTCTGGCCATCAAGACCTGAGGCTAGCTGTGCTTTAGTCGAGAGGCGAGCTGTTTGGATCAAAATTGGGTATTGACCGGTATTGCTTGTGGAGTGCAAAATGGTTTACCACGAAAAACATCTAAAACGATCAACATCTGCTGTCCCCATCTGCTGTTCTCCAAGCATCTCTCTGGGCTCCTTGGGCTCCTGGCAGGCCTGCTGAACGTTTCTGGCAAATCCTTTGGCCAATTGAGACGCTCGCATTGCAATGTCCACCTCCTGCACTCTGCAGCAATCTGCATGGCTTCTGAAAAGTCTATGAAAGTCATTGAAAATCCATGGAAAAACATCATCGAAAATATCGAATGATATCAGATGTCATCAGCACCCTGTTAAACCATCGTGGCAGGCAGATAGTTTCTCGCACCTCTGCCAGATCAGCTAAGCCAGATTCCTGTGGTGAAGAAGTGTCTCTACGGTCAAAAGTCAAAAGTTGATAAAGTCGTGACAAGTTGTACCATGTTGTACCCGCCTTCAACTTGTTGATGAGATCGTGCTTTGATCGAAACAAGGCCTGCAGGAAATCAGGGCATTGTCAACAGAAAGGAGAAGAAAACATGAAACATTATCCCCAACAGGTTTCATGGCATTTGCCAGCTTCCGCGATGATTTTATCTGCATCATTCTGCATCAATGCATAGTTGGAAGTGCGTGGCAGCAAAAGGGGAAAATTCCCATCTGGAGGTGTCCTAAAATGAGGGGCACCCCAATAGCTGGATGGTTGATAATGGAAAATCCTATTAAAAATGGATGATTTAGGGGTGCACCCATTTTAGGAAACCTCTCTATGTTTAATGTCCTTTCCATGTTCTCCCTCAGGATTACCCAAAGTGGCTCCAGGTAACACAGAATTGCTGGGATTGAGGCAGTGAAACTACCTCGAAGCATATCCTCCATTGATGCGTGTGTGACTAATTTTGAATGATGCTTGTCCTACTACATCTTTCAAGTCCCGTCTTTGCTGCCATGACTGCCATGACCACTGGAATCTCTAGCAGCAAGGCAGCCTCTGAAACAGGTTCCCCTTTCGAAACCCGGCGCTGAAGTTCAGCCACACCCTTTCGGATCACATCCTTAGATACACCATATCCTGCAATATCTCCAATATGCCGCATAATATGCCTAGAAAAACACTCAAAACGCATATGGCAAGATTTTGGCAGCCATCATGAATTTCTCCAAGTTTCACGGGACAAAGCTGCATCCGGGTCCTAACATCGAAGTTCTCCGCTCACAAATCGGTTCACAGCAAATCGTCACTGTCATTGGAGTCATGAAACTCAATAGGTGGAAGCTTAAGCAACAACACACCCAACACACCCAAGCAATAAGGTAGCGGTATCTTTAGTATGTGTAGTTTTTCATCGGTTTCTATTGTTATGGCTCACTGGACATCACTGGACTGTGCCTCAACGGCTTCTTTGATCCACTTGAAGACCGTATCCAAAGTCATGGGTGCCAGCCTGGCGAGCAGTTCCGATTGGAATCTTTGCCCAGGATATTGGTTTCTCCAAAAACGAGTCCATCTCAAATGTCATAAATTTATCAACTTGGAACAAATGGTTAGAGTTGCAACCTGCTGGAATTGCGTGGTATCCAGTTTTCAGACAAACCCAGACCATGTCCCAGGATGTCCCAGGATCAAGATAGACCTGAATTTGACACAATTCAAGAAACAAGCCAGGCAGGCGCTGAGCTGGCATGCGTCAGCTTTCGCAATCGCACCTGCCAGTCGAGGGGCTCTTCTTCGACCGGCAAGAGGCCCCTTGGTTCAGCAAGAAACATAGGGTCTGAGCCTGAGCACATACATGTGACCTTTCATCCTTTGTCGCATTAGAGAGTCAACAAGGTTCTTTTGTCAATTTCCACACACTCCAGACCCGCCTTTTCCTCTGGACATACTTTCATGTTTCACAAGCCAGTCAGATTGATCTTTTTGCACGCTCATCCATGAGTAGGGATTCAGAAAGCAAGGCACCACTCAGATTCTGACATCGGCACATCTTCTTCCGGCTCCGGTTCTTTCCGTTTTGTGCCAGTCTTTTCTTGAACCTGAAATCACAAAGCCTTGTCTACCCGTGGAAAATAAACACCTCCCACCTGAACGAACCAGCCAGAAACGGCCATATCCCCAAAGTAACACCAAATTCGTCCTGGTCATCTCCCTCAGTGGTTTTGGCCACGGCACCTAGGTACGTCAGCTTGATGATGATGATGATGATGATGATGATGATGATGATGGGCGCCAAACCAATGTCATCTCATGGACTTGACGGGCTGTCTACTACGGGTCGGGCTCAAAGCTGAGAAGATGCTGTTTGCTGCCTCAACCACAATAACCACAGTCCATCAGCTGGCGTGATACAACCGGCAGCTCAGCTGACACATTTGTTCAACTACAAGGGATTTAACAAGAATCGCCAGAGAATCTGACATCTCTCTTCTGCGCCGGAGAAGCTTGCATCACATCATCAGAACGAGAAGCAAAAGCTCCATGGCTTACCAAATTCAGCCTTTCACATGGGGACTGGCAAGTGGTCCTAGTAGAATGCTGTTGCATGAAGATCATGAAGTATGTTCATGTGATTTCATGTGTTTGTCTGTATAATGCGCCACATAGATGAAATACATTGAAATACATGGAAGATCATGGAAGTATCATCAACTATCTGATGTTTGAGATGCAACTGTGAACAGCTATGGGCGGCTATGGGGCCCCTGCAAAGCTGCTGCTTTACTCTCCAAACGCGCACCGTCTTCATCAAGAGCCACCTTGATGTCTTGGCGAATTCAGCGTGGGGCAAGTGAGACACTTCTCCAAGGTGCAAACATGGAGGTCTTCTGTCTTAGCTTGCACTGCTTGCACCTACCAGAAGTCCAGACATGGGACCAGAATGAAGTGACACATATCTTGGCATTCCTGCTGAAGCGGCGTGATCCGGTCTTTTTACTCTGGCCTCTTGATCAAAATCTCTATGTAAGCTGGATTGTCTAACCACGACAAACCCTTTGCTGCAACTGCTGCTGAATTTAGTCCAGGAATGCTGCGATTTGCCGCGTCACCACCGTCATGTAGAAGTTGCCTCGAGTCCAAAACGAAACAACACCAGTACAGAATTCATGGTTCAGACATGCAAATGTGAAGAAGATGTTGTTGGCTCTACGAGTACTAAGCACCCCTAGGTCGACATGAGCTGGATAAAAAGGTTGCTTTGTGGAAGGTTCGAACGTTCTGTACACAAGGTTGAAACCGACAAGCCGGCACGCACTTACGATAAATTGTCACAAAAACTTCACCTTATGTTCGCCAGTACAAACGTCTAATAACGTCCAGACCATGTAAATTGCGTGGCATCTTGCAGAAGTCACGTCTACAATGTGGACTGGCAAACAGCTGATCTTGTGTCTTGCAGCAAGCAGCCCCCAGCTCGTTTGAAAGTTTGGTGAAGGGCCTCACGCCCTCTTGGAAGTGCTAGCAGGTGGATGTTTGGGTCTGCCCACAATAGAAGGTTGCAGCAGGTCAAGATTCTAGATGCATCTGCAAAGTACCTATATGTGGCAAACTCAATAATAACCCATCCCCAATCTGACCATGAATTGGTGGTCTAAGTCTATATAGACCCCAAATGGTAGGTTTCTGATTGGGTTTACGGTTTACCACATGAACATAACATTGTAACATGGATCCTCTAGGACTCACCAAGAAGTGCCAGCAGACACAGTCAACCTGTCTGCGACTGGACCATATAATTTTCAGGCACGTTGCGGTTGCGCTGGAACACTGTACGTGCACGCTCAAGATCAAAGGCTTTGAACGCCAAATACAGTGGCCTCATGGAAATTGAACTTGAAGCAGTCGATGTCTTCACAATGCCGAAAATCACTACTTTACTATCTTTACTCAGCAAATGTGCATCCAAGAGGCTTAACGTATACTCCACGACCATGGTTTGCCAGGAAATGTTCGGTCAATGCCAAACACCCCGGCCAGGAGAGCTTGCATCCTAGCAGGCACCACCTGAAGGCTTCGTTTTTTGATCTTTTTCTACGGATGCGACCATTGTCTCAAGATGTCTCAAGTCTGTCGTCAGGAAAATCCCATCATATATTGATATCTAATGGAAAAAAATATCTAAAGGAAAATCTAGAAACCCATGGTTTGCACCTTTTTGCCATCAAATACAACGAAGCTGTAGAGTCTAAGTTTGTCAAATCTCATGTGTCTTCTGCACCATGCAGCTGCAAAGAGATTTGAGGAAGCAAACTGTCCAAACGCAGAATCTTTGGCAAATACATTGGTATGTTGAAAGTCGTTTGACACGTTCCCTGCCTGAAAGACACCTCAACGTTGGATGTGGCTGAAATCTTGTACTTGCTATCCATGTTCTCCAGTGTGCTATGGGAAATGGACTGGCCAGCTACCACTGCATTGATCAAATGATCCAAAAACAACATCCATTGCTGGGCTTTCATGTGCGAAGTCTCAGCCTCTGATGTTGAGGTGTTCAGCCAGCTCTCGGCCAAAGACTTGCTTTCATCAACAAGTGATCTATCCACATAGTCTGCTAGGTTGAAGTCTGGCAAACCTTCACCATGAAGCCAATGCTCCCAATCAATTTCTTTCACGCGCTTCACACCTTTGAAGAATTCAAGGAAGTGTCGCTTGACATCTGAAGTTTGGATGCTGCGCTCTCGAAAAGATGCGACATACGCACGAAGCCAATCAGTCATAGCTTGCTCGCCACCCACTATTTGCTCCAGGTAGAAGAGGAAAAGTGATCCTTTTTCGTATGGCACCCTGGAAAAAGCATCATCCGGATCCACGTCGTCGATCTCTGGTTCGAGCCTGGTATGGCCGGGAGTGCCCTGCTTGGTGAGCATGTCCACTGTCCTGACAGGGAAAGTTCACCCACGAAAATGACAGTCTGCATCGCCTGTCCTATGCCAAACGAACAAAAACCACCTACTCCACTCTGAAGCCAACGACGCTGGCAAGTTACTTGATCAAATCATTGTATCCGACCAAAAGCAGCAGCCCTCGGAACGCAGGTCCATAGATCTTGCCTCGACTAACAGGTTTTCATCAACAAAGCAGCTTAAGCTATAATGCAAGTGGCAAGCAAGAAAAGAAAAGAGGTGCCCCAAATTATAAAAAAATACTAAAACCCTGGCATTTCAGCCAGGAGTCTCAGAATTCGTCTCTCAATGTAGCGTGTGAAACCTTCATTCAGCCAGAAGTCCTTCCACAGTGCATTGGTGACAAGGTTCCCAATCCAGGAGTGCACAATCTCATGCGCCAGCGTCGGCGTCAGGCTACGGTCCCCTGGAATCAACGAAGCACTCATGAAAGTGCAGTTTGGATTCTCCATTCCTCCATATGCAAATGATGACGGCATGACAGCAACGTTGTAGCTGCCCCATTCATACTCTGCTCCACCCACTACTTCCTGAGCAGTAACTAGAAATTCCTCGACAATGTCCTGGAATTCCCTCTGCGCTGCCTTGATAACACCTGGTTCTGCATAGCACTTGCTTCTGGGGCCAATGTCACAGGAGTCCAAGTAAGCCACCACAATTGCAATCAAATAGGACATGACAGGCACTTTCTGCTCATATACAAAAGTGCGGAATGCGCCCTCGGACACTGGATCGCCACAAAGGTTGCCCGATGCAACTGCTGTGAGTGGTGCGGGCACCGTCACAGATATCGAAAATGGGCTCTTCACTGATGGTGTATCTTGACACGGTAGAAGAGACCTTCCACAAATCGCTTGGCTTTGCGTGAAGCACAATGGATATTCCTTGCCCTGAGTCTGCTCCTTTGTCAGCCATTGTAGGGCTGTGCTCTTCTCTGTCGTCTCATATTTCACAGAAAACGTGGTGACTTTCTTTCCGCGCGGCAGCTGCGGCAACTCAATGCATAAAGCTTGGCCGAACTGCGACTTAGGCCATGATGGATCCTCGATCTTCCAAACTGCCTCACTTGCTCCTGAAACTCCGCAAGACCTTTTCACCAACAAACCAAAGTAAAGACTTGATGAATGAATTACAAAACTTGCCAGGGCTAAATGCATGGCACGACACTGGCTGTCCATCTTCACCAACCACACTTTCAATTGCCTCGTGATACAAGACAAATCTAAACTTCACCAAACCCTCTGTTTGGTCAAGACAAATAGAAAGAAACAGACTTAAAGGATATTAAAAGACCATCCATTAACGCACAATTAGGAAGCCAGCATGCCAATGCCAAGACATCAAGGATGATGTGGGCTGCGTTCTTTGCGATGACTCGCACTGAAAGCTGGCATACTCCAGCCAGGACCTGCCGGTCAAAGTCGACCTTCAGTTGAATGTCCATGCCTTAGACTCCCAAAGAAAACACATTTTCTCTTCCATCGACACAACCATGAAGTGTTCGGAAGTTCTCTATATCCAATTCTATCTAATGATTCTATCTAATGATTCTATCTAATGATTCTAACATTTCAAACCAGAGGACTGAGAGAAGCGTAGGGTCGCTACAACAAGGATGTCCTCGTGACACTTTCATGTCACTTTCCAAGCCACGTTCCACCACCGCCTCCGAAAAGTTGGCCACAGAATGAGGACATGTTGAAACCTGGAAGCGGCAACGTCACCATACGTCACGATATTTCGACGAATATGTCCATATTTTTCGATCATGATGTAATAGTCTGTAATATTATGGTAATAGTAGTGATATTGATATAATATTATGTAATAGTAGTGTTAGTGCAACTTCATCAAGAACTTATCATACTTATCAAGAACTCAGAGGATCTGCTGTCAAAACACCGGTTTGGTGCTGATGACTTACAGTACTTCCTCCATGCAAAGCGACTTAAGCCCTGTCCCGAATCGTGTCGCCTTGGAAATGTGTGCAGCTCGCTTCCCAGTTGCAGGCCGCTTCAGTGTCTGAGTTGGCTTCGCCTGATAGCTGTGGAGAGGCCAAAGTGCGTATGGAATCAAAAATTCGAAGATGTAAAAGAGACAGCGAAAGAAAGAGAGGAAGGTTCGATCTGAGAGATGAATAACATAGTTACATCATGCTACATGATTACATCTATTGGTGCAGATTGGCCAAGCTCAGTCAAGTCACTGAAGCTGGACGCTTCTTTACGGTTGAAGGCTTTGCAGCAGGCTTCTTGTTTGGAGCCATGAAAGGCACCGCACAAAGCGCTTTGGCACAAGTGAGACTAAAACCTCTTGGAAAATCCCTAAACTATCCTAAAATAACGGTCGGATTTCATGGGATTCCTGGTTCATGGACTATCTGGCAGTAGTTTGTGCTGTCTCTGGTCATGGTCTTATGCCAGCACATGTTGGATCATCGGCCATCATTTCAAGTGGTCGCTGCCATATTTGTCTGTCCTCTTCATGAGCTCTCCATGGTCCAGAGCACAAAAGCTCAAAGTCATAATATATATCTGCATATATATATATATATGCTGTGAAGAATCTCTGAAGACTCCCGCGAGGATGGGAGGATACGCAAAGATCCTCGGTGTGGCCGGTCTCTCTGAGGCCTGGAGTTCACTGGATACGTCAGGCTTCTCCTCGGTCTCAGGTAAGGTCAGTTGGGCAAAGCGAGAAGCCTCCGGAGATGCAACTTTCGGGGCAAGATCCAGCTATCCGGGCTGAAAGACACGCTGAGTGCATTGCCTCTTTCAACTCCACCTTGTCAAGAAGATTTGCGATGTGCTTCCTGGGGTGACCAAAATCCAAGCATTCTTCTTGCTACCTTTGGGGACTGCACGTCAGAGAATCCGCACCATCTTTGGCTTCAAATGACTTCCGAGGTGGACGATCGATTGCAATTATACAAGTTATATCATACTTACAGAAGAGGTGGAAGCCCGTGGAAGGCCCGCCCATATTTCAAAAGAGTTGACGCTGCCATCGTGAAACATCTGGGCCAACCCACTCTGGAAGCTTCTCTTTGCCAGGCAACTCCACTACCTCACGTCTGAAAGGGTGACGACACCAAGAGTGACATCTCCCAGTTCGTTCCAACTTCTTGTCACTTCTTGTCTGATATCCTGCACTGGAACTGTCTTCCATCTTTTCATTACCCAGGGCATCCAGAAGAAATCTGCGTCACGAGTTTCCGGCCGCCAGCATTGCTGCCATGCAGATCCCCACTGCGGGCACGGCCGCAGATCGAACTGCCAGCTGCGTGGCCTCTGCATCCGAGATGCTGCGAAAGTCGAGTCCTTAGAGAAATGAGATGCGAAGGGTTGCTGGAGAACAAACATGACCAAATGAGTAAAGTCACTTCTTCTTCTTCTTCTACTTCTTCTTCTTCTGCTTCTTCTGGCAGTTTTCTCGACTTTTTCCATCAACGAAAAGAGAGAAATTGGAGACAGCTTCCACGACCATGGGTTGAGAAACTGGAAACAATCAAGGAAGACGTTTGCAACGTTGCAGCACCTACTCCTATTTTGTGATGCTTTATCTATGCCACTCAGCACGGAAAGAACCTTTCTCAGCGAACAGGCTCATTGGAGTCTTTGGCACCGTTCAAGAATCACTGCATCCACAAAGAAACACATCACCTTTCACCACTCTAACGCTCTCAAAGCAATAGATGCCAATCTTTGGGAAGGTGTGGGTCTGGGTTGAAGGCGACCGCGACAAATCGTCCAGCGACAGGTTCTTCGGGTCTTCGGGGGTACCAAGGTGCAGGCTCCAAATGGGATACCCGAAGCACAGCAGAAGCTCTTGACCTGTGCAGCAAAGCTGGGCGAAGCTGGGCGAAGCTGGGCGAAGCTGGGCGAAGCTGGGCGAAGCTGGGCGAAGCTGCAGCTGTGGGCTCTTGAGCTGCTCACCGATCAAAGCTCGATGGTGGTTGAAGGAGTAAAACTCCGACCTGGAATGCCGTCGGAAGAAAGAAAAAGCAAAAGAAATCTCAAGAAGGTACAGTGCTTTTTCAAAGCAAACAGAAAAGGGCATTGCAATGCATTGCATTTTTTCAACACCAAATCTAGCAAACTTGTCGGCTCCTGGGATGCTCCTGGGATGCATACCAGCTTTCTTCTTTCATGACCTTACTGAGCCGACCGCCACCCTGGTGGTGTCCGCGGCTGAGCTGCCAGGCTGTGGATCGCGGGAGCAGTCCATCATCGCGTCGCCCCGAAGCAGAAAAACCTGGTCAGAAGAACACAGTCAGATGATTGAAACAAAAAAAATAACCAACTCCACATATATATGACGGTTTCCTCAACTGGGGGTACCCGCCTTTGTCATCCATTAAAAAAGAGGATTTTCCATCATAAACTATCCAGCTATTGGGGTACCCCGGTACCCCCATAGAAAAAAACATGGTCAGCGCCTTGAGATAGGTCCACACAAAGGTTCTGCAGATCAAGGCCATGCTGACGAGCTCGCCTCAGGGCGTCAACACAGCACAACGTTCAACCTGGGTTCGTCTCAAAATGGAGGATAAGTCGGATAAGATACACCTGCGTTCAATTGTTTATATGGCAATATCAATAGGAAAAATGATGACCAACCATAGTGCCATAGCAAATTTTGGACAAACCCGCTTCTTGAGATTTCGGAGTGGCGTGGCTTCTACAGCTCTTTGAGGATGCTGCGCAAAGAGAAGGTTCAAGTGAGCAGCCTCTAATCCCCCCCTTTGGGGCATTTGCTTTCAAAGCTGAACGCTTATACACCTTGCAGCCGCGAACCTTCTCATCAGGCGCTTGTTTGATCCATCTGTCTGCAGAAGTCTGACCTGAGGCCACTCGCTACACCAAGTTGTATCAAGATCCACCATGACAGCACCAATCTTACGCTCTGTGGTCCTGGCCCTGCTGACCCATCCTCCAGATTTTGATGTCAAATTGGCAGAATTAGGATGAGAAAAAATATCTAAACAAAAACTGTTCGGCGCTCCATCCTGAGTGCAATGTTGCCAATCAAAAGAGCTGCAAAAAAGCTGTGTGGATTTGGCTGGATGTGAAAAGAAGAATCTGCGTCTTCCAAAAAAGGATGGCGGATGGGCTCTCAAGAAAGCCAGCAAAAAACGACCAATTGTGTCTTTAAAATCCTCCCATGGGAAAATTTGCCAGTATTTGCCAGCCTTGCAGCTGCAATTCTGATCCCGTTCAGGTGGTCTGTGTAGGGAGCCTTGCATGGCGCCAGCAGATGCCACCTGTTTCTCCAACCCACGTAGCTCCATGCTGCTCGGCTCCATGGTGCCTCACCAGGTTGTAGACCCAGCTCTCGAACCTTGCCCAGTCATGGCTGTACAAAAAAAAACTTAAAAGTTTTAAGGGTGCCCGAGTGCCCCTTTCGGTATCCGACATCGAGTTGCATCTGCAGCATCATGTTTCGTACATGGGACTGGGTTCGGATGCTGTGATGCCATGCTAGGCAGAGCACCTCAGTGCTCATCTTTCGGCGCATGGTCGCATTTTGGCACCTCCTTGCAGAAAGGCGTACTGCACAGCCATACGCTGTTGGATGATGTTGCAGAATGCAGCGCACCTGCGGGATTTCCCCTTCTTGTATGCTTCCTTCGCTGCCTGTTGAGCTTGCACCTTTGACACAAAGCTATGCTTTTTGATAAGCTGACAAACGCAATCTTGGGAAATTGACAGGCAGTGTCAACACTGCCTTTGCTCATTCTGAGGCCTGGTATCCCTGACTTGATCTTCTGAGTCCAGCACAACTCGATCGTCTTCATCACTGAACATAAGAGCATGAATAGAGCATCGCTCTAGCCTTCGAAACGTGAAAAAATATTAAAAGCACACGAATGGGAAAATTAGATAATATTAGCAGAATAGTTATTCGGCAGAAGACACATCCAGCACAAGCATGTCGGGTGGGCAGCGGCTTGGGCTCGGAACTCAGCATGCTCTTCACCAACTGGGATGCTGCGTCGGCTGCAGAAGCCCCGCCGCAGTCGTCCCGGATGAGCCTGAAGTGCTGTGTTTTTTCCCAAGGAAGCCGTGAAAGGACAATTTCTGGGCCCACCGACACGATCATCGCCTCCTGACCTGCTAGTGGTACGCCACAGGCTGCCAGGGGCACTTCAAGGAAGGCAGCACCATAGCCATCCAAATAACGAAGACCCCAGAGGGCCTCACAAAGTGAACAACTGAAAGGCTTTCATTGGCGGAACATATAGATTTGTCTGAAAGTAAGGTACCCCTAAATCCACTTGTTAATCATCATTGTCCCGTCTTTTACTTGCCATTTGGGAGTATACCGATTTTCAGACACACCCACACAGCAATTGTGGAGATTGGTGCTGCAGGCTGCACGTGTGAAGCCTGCTCATCTGACTCCATGATGCGGGGATCTTTGCCCTCCAGGAGAAAGCTCTTCACAGATGGCCGCGATGCCTCTTGCGTCGAACTTTGAGGCAACTCCAGCAACAATTCTTTTTGCACAGAAAAACCTCCCATGGGGAACAAGTTGGTGCAGAACATGGATAGTAGAGCCTCTGGAAGCTTCTGCCAACACTCCACAAGCAGCAAAGCCGCCCTTGGCTTTTGCACCACCTGGAGCAAAAAAAACAGAAAATAAATCGCTTGAAGATATGTAGAGGGATGGTGTCGAATAAATTCGAATAAGCTTGATAAACTCAATGTCACCATTTCACGGCGTGGTCTCAAATGCTTGGACCGTGACCATATGCTGTCTCAGCAACTTGAAGACGTTTGATCGGGGGTCATCGAAGCAACTGGGCCTGAGCTCAGGTGAGTCATGAGATTATCTTGTCTTACACATCCGTTCACAGCAATCTTGGCGATCCCCAACATGGTGTGTATATATATATATATACATATCATAGATTAGTTGGAAACTCAACAATTGTGGGATAAAGATCATCTATAGTATCCTGGAGACGGTTTTCTATCCACTTGGGGATTCCTGTTGGTTTCAAGTTTCTTCCCAAGTCCCTGACCTTGAAGGATCTTGATTCAGAAATGGCCTTGGAAAAGATATTGATGCCAAGCAATAGCAGTCAAATGAACAACACGTGAGTCTGTCTGAAAATAGGATATCATCAATTCATCGATGAGTGTCCCGCTCGCATGGAAAGCTTCCAAACAATAAATCCTTCACGCCACGACAATCTCTTTCATATCACGAAGTGGATACAAACAGCGGCTCCTCTGACATAATGCTTGTCTCTTCTGACCTCAAAACTCTCGAAACCAATTGTGCAGTTCAGTCCCAACATTTTAGAGGCTTGAGGCCGGTGCCCGCTGGTCTCAGTGCCGCTAGTGCAAACCTTGCCAAAGCTACTGCCAGAATGCCGCTGGATTTTGCAGTGAAGGATTCTACCAACTGCGCCTTGTGATGGATATCGCAGTGTCCATGCCTCATGGCATGCTACTTCCTGATTTGCATGAGTCTATTGATGCGTCTATTAATGCCGCCTCAAAAAAAAAGCCTGCACCAATTCTGCTGCCTGGTTTCAGATTCAACTCACTATGTGGACATCAAACCCTGCTTGGCATTCCGCACCCTGCCATTGCTGCATCGAGGTTCAAGAAGGCATGCTGAGGTTTGCAAGTCCTTTTCATCAAACGCATCGCCACACCACCTCACAGAGGCAGGTTTAAGCCACAGAAACATCACCGAAACCCAATAGGCGAACCAAGTGACGTCCAAAATGGCCCGCCTGCTTCCGTACATGTCAAGATGCGGAAAGATGAAGAGCCTATCAGTTCCTGCAATGTGTGCGAAAGTGGCAGATCTATCTGGCATCGGATAGGAGCTGTTGTCTGGTATCTGTTACTTGGAGCAGCAAGTTCAGAACTCTGGACACAAGACTACGCCAGACTACGTCAGACTAGGTCTTTCAGACTTGCCATTCTCATTCTGACCGGTAGAGCCAGTCATTTCAGGTGAAGAGAAATCGTTCACAGAGTTCATACAGCAATTTAGATTAAATTTAGAACAATTTTCACGTGTGTGTGTGTGTGTAGGTCGACGGGTGTACTGTGTTCCTGTGAAATTATAAATGCCCCACAAGATAGTCCAAACATAAGATGCAAATAACTTACAAACTGGCTACCTTCACTATCCGTCATCCCTTGTCTGGAAATCTGTCAATCTAGACTGGTCTAATGATTCTAATGAGTCTAATGCAGTCCAACGCAAACAAGCTGACGGAAGGTAGTCACATGTGCCCCATTCCAATCCCTAGAATTCAAATTAGTTCATTTCAAACATCCTTTCATGTTTTTGATGTACATAATGTCACTTTAATGTTCAAGGCTCGCAGGATTTCTTGTCTGTACAAGTACAGCATGCGCATTCACAAGCGCGTTTATGCATACAGTACACATATACTGTCCCCAAGGATAACCAACGGTGCACACCTGGATACAATATGATACAATCAGTTTAAAATGTTTAAAAACTTGTTGATTTCAGAAGGATTCAGAAGGGATATCCGCCATCATACAACTGCACATACAACTGCACTACACGCTACATCCGAGGCATCTCCTGCAAAGCCATGCCAAAGACATTCGCGCTTCCCAAGAGTGCCACCTTGAGATTCGAGTTTGCAAGGTCTGTACCTGTGGCAGCCACAATTGAGACAGAAAGACACAGAAAGATAGAATCAAAACATATCAAAACCATATCAAAAACTGCCATGCCGGCCTGCGAAGGCGTTCAGGTGAGCTCGCAAACGAGCACCCCAATCCCAGGATGGCCTTGCCATTCTGCGATGCCAGTGACGCAATGCATTCTACTTGGATTCTACTTGCACTTATTGTCACTTATCCAAGTTTCAAACCAGGTCGCTGCATCCTGCTCCGCTCTCATGACTTCGTCAGCCTTCTCATCCTGACATGCTGGAAATGGCTCCAAAAATAAAGCAGTAATATCGCTGTCCCCCCGCCTCATCCATCTCGTCATCACTCACGGCTGTCTCCTGTCCATATATCCAAAGGTTTGGAATTCCCAATCAGAGTCACAGCACATTACATGTGCAGAACGGTTTTCCGCCTCCACTTCCTGGACTTCAGGAGCTTTTGCAACCTTTTTTTCCTCCAACGCTGTGGCTGCCATCGAAACATCTGCGAAATGGCCAAGTGTGGAGAGGTCTGCGTCTTGGCTGCAAGCGAGACTGACCCATCAAATGGAAAAATGAAGAGAGAAGATTTCACCCGCCAGCAACACGAATTAGATTCATGATGATTCATGTTTTCAGATTGAAACTGACCTTCCATGACCTATTGGCCCCTTCGAAGGGCTCAATTGCCTTTTGGACTTCAGGTTCTTCCTTCACCTCCTTCACTGTGGAGAGATTGAGGAAGTCCTCATTGCGGGATGAAAAACTTGAAGCAAACAATGCGATTGTGTCCAGCAAAGTTTGCTCAAAGGCACCGACTGCAGCAAAGGTAGGAAGGGAGCTCATGTCGCATGTCACATGTCCGATTTTGGAATGGTTGCATCATACTAAAACTGAACTCTGAAGTAGTCAAGGAAAGCGAAGTTCCGGCCTCACCCGGGAGGAGGAAACCGGAGGACTCCAACGACTCTTTGGTTTGAGGCAACATTCTCAACCAGCCTCGACACAGGCATCACAAGTCCCCTTGCTCAAGCTGTTTTCAACCGATCACAAGCCCATTTCCTATCATTTGGGCGTTGCATCACACAGGCCAAACTCCTCTGAGAAATTTGAGTCGGCCTCTTCGAGTGAAGAAAACGAGACTGATCCGAGAACCTGCTCGAGGATGTGAGATGGTGTGAGACTGCAAAGAACTTTCACAGTTCTCACAGCCAAAGTTGAAGCTTCAAAAAAGTTCCTGCTTGCCCCACCTTTGTATGGCATGGTCATGTGTGGGGTGTTACCATCGAACTTCACCCACTTGTTGTGGCAATCTTCCAACCGTCCTTTCACTTTGGTGCCGGGCCTTCAGGAATGTCACAGGAATGTCAGGTTACCCGTTAGGTTTGTGGACTTAATGGCACCCCATGTGATCTGCTTGATCTGCAGAAATATGCGGTTTGAAGCTTTGGAGACACACATGGTTTTCGGTCATCAAACCTAGAAATCAAGGATCCATGAAGATCAGATAAGATCAGTTGTTTCATGAACAAATCATAACAAATCCAGTTGTTTCATCACTGTTTCATCACTGGATCACTGGATCACTGGACGGTGGTTTTTTCCACGCCATCGCCAGAGCCTGAGGTGCGGCCATCCACGCAGCGTGCAAGGAATCTCCACCTCCACCGTGCCGTTCTCGTCCAGGATCCAAACTTCACCACCGGTGTAGTCTCCTAACCTCCGTAGCACCAGGCTTCACCATCAAAAATGGTGAATTGTTTACATGGTTTAACTATGATCTAACCCAGAAAATATGATGATTTAACTTGATTTAGCCATCGAACATGTGGGTTTTTTCTCCGAAACCTCTGTGGCTCCGACCCGATGATGAAGGAGGGTCCATGGTTGTTGCCGTCCTGGTGTCACATGTCCAAACCAGCAACCAAACCGGCAAGGGCTTGCTGGTTGCGGCAGCCAGATCCAGGCCCCGAGCCACATGCATCTTCGTGGCATAATCTTTGTTCAATTGCCTCGCAAGTCCACGAGCAGTTCGTTTTGCATTGATCCAGGCGTTCAAAGACGCACTGGTAACAAAGTTCAAGACAAATGTCGAGGCTGTCAAGCAAATGCAAACAAGTTGCACAGTCGTGTAGGGAAATTCTGGTTGCTCTTGGGCAAACCACATTGCCAGCAGCTTGGTCAGGTTTGGCCTTGTGGAGAGAAAGGACAAACAAGATTGGAGTTCGAAGGATCACAGAGGATCTGGCCAAAGCTGCGTGGGTCGTGAACAAACCAGGCCAAGCGAATAGTTCAGCACAATGCCAAGGGGGAAAGCCTGTCATGGGAGAATTCATTTTGAAACATGTTGCAACATTTGACAAATTGACCCAATTGCAATAGTGTACTGGATTATGATGGATTATGACAACCCCAAATATACTGGGTAGCATCACACCCGATCAACCAACCACCATCACTTGTATCACCATATGTTTGATCAGTTAAGAACCCTATCAGGGCCCTATCGATGATGGTTAAATCATCCCCATGAAATATGACTCTGCCTCAATGAATGGAGCTCCATCCGGGCGAACGTTGCTGCGGGTGAAGCAGTTCGGCCAGGTCTGCCAAGGTGCCAAAACGATGGATAAAATGGGTCTCTCATCATTTTTTAGGATTTATCAATTGTTTCTCAATGTTCATCATCTATAAATGATGGATGTTGGTTTATCATATTTAAGACTTCTTACCTTAATGTATAGGTTTATTTACCATCGAAAATATGGTGATTCATAGAACTGATGAATGATGGAATCGGATTGCGGCAAGACGATGTAAAATGACAGGGCAACCTCTCTCTGCTGAAACGAAACCTCTCAGCTATGTTTTTCCAAAGCTAAAAGGTCTGAGGGATCAGCAATCTGGTTCAGCGCCTTTGCCACCTGCCTGTTGCACTGAGTCATGGCGTTATGATGCAGTGAGCGTGTACTGGTTGGCTGGTGTGAACGTCTGGGTCTTGCACTCAATCGTGATCTTTCCTTCCGGAAGCTCTATAGCTCGGTCCTGCAACAGGAATCACTGGAGGAATGGCGTTGCAGGCAGATCTTTCTGCAAAGCTATCCGGGCTATCTCGGCTATGGCCGGGCGCCAATCTGTGCTCAACAATGACCATTGATAACATTGATACAGTTTGACCAATAGCGCTAGTCCCTCAGATTCCCAGCCACATCCAGAGCTTTCCCATTCTGTTTTCCCGTTTGGCCGCCGATCTTTGCAACGGCCGGCGGTTGAGTGCCTGCCTTCTGACGGATGGAACAAATGAATAAACGCAAACAGCTCCAGCGCTAGTGACCGCCAGTGGATCTTCACTCAACACATCAACTTCAACTCTGAGAACAGAATGAAGATGTTTGAACAAAAAAGGGAACCTATGCCCCGTATCTGGCTGGTAACTGGAAACTATTCCTTGAACAAACCCAGTGATCGACACAATTGAAGACGGCCTTAGGGCGGGCTGGACTGTACAGCGCTGGGCCAGCCATTAAAATTCCTCGTTGTCATCTTCAAAGTCTGCTTCATCAGGATCAGCACCAGGTTTGTCATACTCGAACAAAGGAAACGATTGATCCTTTTCCATAGAAATACCACATTCACATACTCTCTCCAAGCGCCCATCGACCTGCAATGATGAAAGACTCCAAACTCTAAAGTTTGCGAAATATGCAGCCGGACAACACGTAACATACCTGTACCTAAGACATTATCACTAGCGTAGGGGCTTGCATACCCTGGCATAGAGCTAGGGCAGCTGCAAATGCATGCTTTGAGTCTCAGGCAGTTTAAGGTGTGCTGTTAGAAAACAGTTTAAGAACCTTCAGCCTGTTCGTTCAGCCATCCCTGGCCTCGTGATATCGCATTTTGAGCAAAGGGAAACCCGGTTTCTCGGAACATGTATGCCTCCTTCCGTTGTCGTGCCAACAAGGATGAGACTTACACACACATTCAGCGGTATCCTCGTCGTAGTCCAGCACTGGATGTTCTGGGTCCACGCATCGATGACCAGGGCAGAGGTCTCGAGAGACGTAGATCGATCCGTAGTGTGCAAAACTGCTGCATTCGCACACCAAGTGCTTGGTTTCATTGTAGAAGAAGGTCAGGAATGGAAAACCGAACTTCCCTCGGCCTCAGCAGCTTAGAACAGCCCAAGAAAAAGAAGTCTTTAAATAAACAGAATAAACACGCCTGAAAGAAAAGGGATAATTGAACACAGAGCAGCAGGTGTGCTCCAGGCCATTGTCATTCCAGCAAGGATGCGAGCTGCAGACACATTCACGAGCATCCTGCCAACTAGCATAAACGGGGATCTAGTCAACAATTTCGAAAACTGAAACATACTGAAACTTTAATGGAAAGACTGAAAGACTATCAAAGCCAATTCAAATCAGGGTCCTGGTCGTAGTCAAGAATTGGATGCTCAGGCTCGTTGCATCTCTGTGCAGCACAAAGCTGTGCCAAATGTTCAGAGCTCGCCAACAAAGTCCGAACCTCGAACGAAAAATCATGAAAAAACAAACAGCGAACGAACAATAAATTGAAAGTGCGATTCATGAAGCATTCCACCAGCTGCTGTGGATTTTAAAACTTAGAAGTTGACATGTGGTGGCATGCACCAAACATAGCATGGCCACTGCGCAAGGATGACATGTGACTGCCATTGCAAAATGGCTCAAGCCAACGAAAGTTGGCACAAAGGCGAGACTGAAAAAGTCTTGCCTAGCAGCTGCTGCTTCAGTTGTTGATCCACGGGTTATGAGCCCAAAGGATCTCAGCTGACATGGAGCTTGCCAGTCGTCGTGAGTCTTCTCTCCAGCGAAGAGCTGCTGCCGCTGTTAGCGCTGCGAATGCTGCCAGCTGCGCAGACGACCTGATGGAGGAGATGTTGGAAGAAGCTGCTGGGTCTGGAACTGGTGGGTCTGTTGGAGCTCTGACTGTTGAACCTAACACCACTGAACTGAATAGTGGGGGTATGTTGGATGCTTTGGGACCTGTAGGACCTCCGTTGTCTTTTTCCCCTGGTCAGCCACCCATGTTAGTTGAGAGAGCTAAGGGAATGCAAAACCTCGAGGTGAAACAGAATGTTGAAAACACACCTGGTGTCAAAAGGGTCGTTGTGACAGAGCAACAAACTGGAAACCCACCAAATGAGGGGCATAGAACTACCACCGAACCAGTGCAGGGGATTGTGAATGAACATAGTCCTAGAGATGGTGCTGGCAAGGGAAAGGGGTCTGGCTCTGAGTCTGGTAGGAAAAATGTTGCCGCAGAAGCACAACACTCAAACCGGGATGTGCAGAGCTCACGTGTGAGGGGTTCTGAGGGTGTTGAAAATGTGTCGCAGGGCTCACGAATGAGGGGTTCTGTTTGTGAAACTGTGTCCCAAGACTCACGCACGAATGAGGGGTTCTGGTTGTGAAAATGTGTCTCAGGGCTCACATGTGAGGGGTTCTGTGTCCCAAGACTCACGCATGTGAGGGGTTTTGGTTGTGAAAATGTGTCTCAGGGCTCACATGTGAGGGGTTCTGAGGGTTGTGAAAATGTGTCTCAGGGCTCACATGTGAGGGGTTCTGAGGGTTGTCAAAATGTGTCGCAGGGCCTCACTGAAAAGGGTTCTGTTGTTGTGAGTGAAACCATGCCTCAGGGCTCCGCGAAGGGTTCAGGGGTTCAAAGGTTTTACATAGGTGATGGGCCTCAGGGCTCCGGAGCCGTTGTTGTCGCGCCTCAGGGTAGCAAAAATGTTGTTGTGGTTCCAGACCAAATGGGGGAAGTTGTGAATCCCTTCTGGAGCGAAACTCAGCAGCGTGAAGCTGTTCGAGAAGCATTCGGGCCTGGGTACGATATGAGTGCCTTGGGTTTGCAGCCGGGTTCAAATGCGTCGACACCCCAAAAAGTTCATGTGGAACAAAGGGAAAGTGTTGATGTTGAAATGGATCCAATAGAACTGTTCCGATTGCGTTGTTTGAGAGATGCTGAAGAAAAGTTTCGGCAGGGTTTGTTGAATATGGGGATGAGTGCCAAGGAGTCAAGGGTTGAAAAACATGAGCATGAAAAAGGGTCGCATGGTTCTCAAAGTTCATATGTTTCGGCAGTGGATTTCCAAGAGCCTGTTGCCCCCAAATCTCATGATGTGGTTGAATCCCAAATGGTTCATGATCCATATGTGAGGGTTGTACCTGAAAAGGCTGTGACGTTCACGAGGGTTGCACCTGAAAACGTTGTGTCAACTGTGTCAAATGTTGTTGAACCATTTGTGCCTAGGCCACCACCTGGACCTCCACCACCATCGCCGCCAAGAATGTTAAATAGTGTATGTGGGTTAGGGTCGGTAACACCTCAAATGCCACCTGCACTGCCGCCTTTTCCTGCGTCTGTGGCAGGAACCTTGCAAAACTCAGGTGGTGAAAATCCATCTGAAAATCTTAGGACGGTGGAGCTTCCGAAGTTGTCCATGGATGCCACTGCTCTGCAATTTGGTGATTGGCTCAGCATCATCGATTCTCTCATGGGTGACTTGTCGTACTCGTCGGGGGATTGGTGGACCATGGTCAGGGGAGCTGTTGATCAGTGTTATAGGGATTGGTTGAATGTTGGACCAATTGAAAGGCTTAGGCTTCGACCACAGGTGGATCCTAGGGTTCATCTTTGGCCTCGAACGGAAAGAAGGGCTTTAGCCATGCTTTTGGGAGCCATTCCTGACCCCATCAAAGAAGAAGTGATTTCAGCTCGAAAACTGACCACTGACCAAGTGTTGTACAAGTTGTGCATCACCTTTCAACCGGGAGGTGCTACTGAGCGCACGAAGTTGTTGCAGAACATTACGGATTCCAAATGTGGTTCCAATGTTCATGAAGTTTTGGACTGGATTCGAACCTGGCGACGGTTTGTTCAAAGGGCTAGGGAACTCCATGTCACGTTGCCTGATGGTTTGGTTTTGCTAGGGGCTTTGAACAAATGTACTGATGTTTTGAGTGGAAAATCCCCACAAGTGGCATATCGTCTCAACATGATCCGCCAGCAGTTGAATGTGGATCAGTTGCCAACAGCAGAGACGATCCTGAGCTACTCCGAGCATCTGCAAGCTGAAGCTGAAGAGCTGACTTTGAGCGCGCCTGCGAAGGCAACTTCGGCTGTGAGGGCTGCTGCTTTGGGTGTGCCATTGCCTCCTGGGATCCCTCAAAATCCTCAAAGTTCCCCAAAACCTCAAAATGAATCGGATCCGAGGTTTCCGAACTCAAAAAGAAAGCCTTGTAGGTATTGGATGAGTGAAAAGGGGTGTACCAGGGGTGATCAATGTTCTTTTGGTCATGCGAATTGGACCCCCAAAGTAACCGATGTTTCAACTGTTCTGCTGTGGGTCATTCAAAACGTGACTGTCCTTTGAAGAATACAGGGTCGGACCCCAAACATGATCCCACCAAAAAGAGGGTTGCCAAGGTGTCAAAACCAAGTGGAAAAGGGACCCCCGAAAAGTATGGGAAGGGTATTGGGGAACATAGTAGCCCTGAAAAAACTACTGGGGATGTTGCTGCAGCAGAGAAGCCTCTTGGATCTGAAACTGCGTACAGGACTGGGCCGGAAACTGGGGACGGGGGAGAAAATACTCCTGAAAGGGTCACTGGGCTGTTGAGTGAAGCCACTACCCTCCTGAAAACCCTTAAACCGGTTGCCAAAGCTGTCAAAATCAAAAGGGTGAATGCTCCTGATGGACCCACAGGTCTTTTGGATGGTGGGGCAACAAACGCTTTGAGAAGGGGAACCCCAAAAGAACTGGCTGAAGCTGATCCTGTCGTTGTGGAGTTAGCACATGGGTCGGTTGAACTGAAACAACATGCTTTGACGGGGACCATTCTCACTGAACATGCGGTTGAACCCATTGTTCCATTAAGGGGATTAATTGACCTTGGTTTTGTCATCAAATGGAGTACCCATGGTTGTGAAATCAAACATCCCTCAAGAGGAACCATTCAGTGTTGGTTGCGAAATGGGTGTCCTGTTGTGTCTGAAAAACATGCGTTAGGGTTGATTCATGACATTGAATCTTTGGAGTTAGCCAAAAGAATCCCTTCTGAAAGTCCTGAAACCGTGTCTGAGACTGCACATGAATGGTGGTCACAAAGGTTTCCGAATGTTCCCAAAAGAATTTGGAGATACATGAAGGGTCAAGGGGTTGAAACTCCCGGGGTTCACTTGCCTTGGAATCGTGCCCAAAGGCGTCGACATGCCCAAGCTAAGGCGATTGTCATCCACTTGTATGCCGGTGAAGCATCTAAGGATTGGAGTCTTGGTTGGCCTGCTGACGTTGAAATGATCACTTTGGACGTTCGAGATGGTCAGAATGTCCACGATGCTGCAACTTGGGCCTACCTTTGGCGACTTGCTGCATCTGGTCGTGTCGTAGCTGTGTTGGGGGGACCACCATGTCGTACTGTGAGCAGATTGTTGGAGAAAACACCAGGACCACCAAGGTTGCGTTCAAGAAATGGTCCGGAAAGGTTTGGGTTTGAACACCTCAATGAATCCCAACAACAAAAAACGGACAGTGACACTGCGCTGTATCTGAAACAGTTGGGGTTGTACATGCATGCTCACGAGTCATGGGATGGTTCAAGATGGCCCCACATGAAACATGTTGCGAATAGGGTTGGATTTATGTTGGAATCCCCTCAAGACCCCAAAACTTACCTCCAAAATGGTGAAGGGGATGAGTCTGCGAGTTTTTGGGCTTGGGATGAAACAAGGGATTTTCTTGAAGCTTTCCAACCAAATGGAATGGAGTTAATCAGTTTTGACCAGGGTGCGTTTGGGCATACTCGGAAAAAACCCACAACATGTATGACCAACCTCCCTGACATGAAAGAACTAGATGGCTGTCGCTCTGGTGAACGTGAACGACACTTGGCGGTGAACTTGGATGAAAGGTTGAACCAAACTGCCTCTTGGTCACTTTGGGCACCAGGGTTGAGGGCTGCCATCAAAACGTCTTTGTTGGTTTTGGTTGAATGGTATGGGATCTCACCACCAAAATTGTCCAAAAGTTTGGGGTTGGATCAATGGAAACAACATATCAACCAAGGACATCAACCATACCGACGGGATTGTAGGACATGTATACTTAACATGGCTGGGTCAAAACCACACCGACGTAGGGAACATGCTGGGAGTTCTGCTTGGACCATGTCTGTTGATTTGGTGAACCTCCCCAAAGCACGTGACCTTGCTACCAAAAGGGTTGTGAGATATGGTTTGGTTGCCACAGCCCTTGTTCCAGTGTTTGACTCTCCTCCGGGGGACGAAACGTCAGCTGCTGAAAAGCCACTTGTTGCTGGCGATGTGTCTTCCGATGCTCCGCAACCAATGGAAACTGTGGATGCATGTTGGGGGGAGGGACTTGATGAAAAAGAGTACTCCCTTCAGGGGGAGAAAAAACAGAAGACTCTGAAGGTGATGAAGGTGAAAAAGTGAAAGACCATGATGAGGTGACGGAAACGAAACTGACTATGAACCGTCAATCATGGGTGAAGATGAGCTGAAAGAATGGGAGTCAAAAGGTTTTGAAAAGGTTGTTGGAGAGTTGTCTCAACCTGTGAAAGTTCGTCATGTCACACTCATGGAACCTGTCGAGTCAAGAAATGTGAAACATGTGATGCCTGCGATGGATGCTTTGGTGACTAGGATGAGATACATGGGTGTCTGTGTCACACGCATTCATTCTGACAGGGCCAAAGAACTGTTGGCTCGGAAGTTTAGGTCATGGGTTGCACAAAGAAACATGATGCATACGTTCACAGCTGGTGATGACCCCCAAAGTAACGGCCATTGTGAGGCCGAGGTGAACCAACTCAAAAGGCGTACCAGGCTGTTGCTTCACATGGCAGGTCAGGACAACACCAATTGGCCACAGGCCATGCGATTTGCCACTGAGGAACGACTCAGGCAACAGATGGAGCTCCTTGGTTCCCCTGTTCAAAAAATGTTGCCGTACAATTCCCTGGTTTTGGTCAAAAGAAAAAGATGGCATGACAAAGGGAATTTGTTGGCTCAACCTTTTGTTGAAACACGGTTGTTGTGTCCAAGCCCTGACATGACTTTAGGTTGGCTTGTCCGAACGACTAAGGACCAACATGTTTTGCATGCTCGTGAGGCCATACTGCCAGATCCACTGGGCGATCAAGCCCAACTGCAACTCGAAGAAGACCTGCGGCCTGGCAAACCTCACTTGCGTCTTTGGCATAAGCAGCCACCTCCAGGACCAGCACCCATGAAACTGCCGCCACTGCCGCGATTGGATCGCGGGGGGGAGTCCTCTTTGGTTTTGGATTCTCAACTTGAAAAAATCCCTGAAAATGAACCCCGAAATGAAGTTGTTCTTGAGGTTGATGGTGAACATGGGGATAATGGGGATGAAATGTTGGGAATTTTTGATGAAATCGACCAAGAAAACCTTAGGGAGGCACCACGGTTTGTCAAAGGGTTGAACACCAATGCTGGGTCCGGGGGAGATGGTAACCCAAAAAACCCTGAAAATTTTGGTTTGGGATCAAAGTCAAGGGTTGTTGCCAAGTTGGAATCTTTGGATTGTTTGGAAAAATGTTTGGGTTGGAAACATCAAACCATCTCCAGTTCGTTACAAGACCTGTTGGATGTTGTTCCCACCACGAAATCTCTTGGGGAAATTTGTGGGGCTGATATCCAATGGCTTCAAGGGGAAAAAGAACGGTTGGAAAATGACTTGTTCCTGGTCCGTGATGCCCAAAATAAACGGGTTATTAAAATGTGTGGCCTTCAAACTGATGATGTCATGGCCGTGAATCCGGGGGAGGTCTTGCAAACAACCACAATCCCTTTGAATGAAGTCCGAAATGAACTTGGGGAATGGAAAGATGCGATGATGAAAGAATATAACAGTTTGGTCCATGAAACCAAGGCCATTGAACCTGTTGACCTTTCCATGTTGAACCAAGAAGCGGTTGAGTTTGTTCCTGGAAAACTTGTGACTGTTCGAAAAGCGGGTCCAAATGGTGGTAAAAAGAAATGTAGGGCAGTAGTTTGTGGAAACCTGCTGCAAAGTGACTTGGATCCTGCTCCGGGCAATCTCTACGCTTCTGGCGCTGATGGCATTCTGATCAGAGCTACACTGGCTCACTCCGTGCAGATGGGATGGGGCGCTGGCATTACCGACATTCGCACAGCATTTCTCCTTGCTCCTCGGCCGAAACCTCAAGATGCCCGGGAGGTGATTGTTGTGCCCCCAAAAATACTTGTGGAAGCCAAAGTTTGCAGCCCTTCTGAACGGTGGAGAGTTCATAACGCTTTATATGGGTTCACGTCAAGCCCGGCACATTGGGCCGTGCACAGGGATCAGGTCATGAGTGGGTTCACATGGAAGATGGATGGTTGTGACTTTTCCCTCAAAAGAACCGAAGAAGGGAACTTGTGGAAAATCATGAAACATGGTCATGGGGATGCCGAACCAACATGTGAAGGTCATGTTATTGTTTATGTGGACGACATCATGGCTCTTGCAAATGATAATGTTCGAAACTCCTTTTTTGACCGGTTGAAAAAAGAATGGAAATGTTCTGATGTTGAAACTGTTGACAAAAATGAATGGATCCGGTTTTGTGGTTTTGAGTTGAAAAGACATGATGATGGGGTGAGTCTGATGGTAGGACAAAAGTCTTACACTGCTGAGTTGTTGAAACGTCATGAACATGTTTCCCCAAAGTCATGCCCCATGCCAAAACTGGACAGTTCAGAAACGGATGAAACGGATATCACAACACCTGACGTCCGTGCAGCCCAAGCAATCACAGGTGAACTGCTTTGGCTTTCTGTGAGAAGTAGGCCTGACATAGCCTATGCTGTAAGTGTCATGGGAAGGAATGTTACTAGAAAACCAAGGTGGGTCCAACAGTTGGGACAACATGTGCTAGGGTTTTTGTGTAACACCCCAGAAACTTGCCTCCTGTACCGCCCTTGCAACAAGGACCACGGTGCACATGGCACACTTCAGGTACCAAGGCATGAGAAGCTCATTGAGGCTTTCGCCGATATCAGCTTCGCTCCTCAAGGTGACCGCAGTCACCAGGGCATCATTCTATGTGCTGCAGGATCTCCAATTCAGTGGGAGGCAACTCGGCAGGCATTTCACACCATGAGCACAGCGGAATCCGAATTGGTTGGATACTGCGAAGCCACAACAATGTTGAAATCTGCTGAGGCCCTATTGAAGGTTATCCATGGTTCATGCAACACGGGTGATGGTCTTGATGGGTTTGAAAAGGTTATTTATGGGGACAATTCAAGTGCACTTAGCATACTTATGAACCCTGATGGTGGATGGAGAACACGCCATTTGAGGCTTCGTTCGTCTTGCTTGCGTGAGTTGTTGAAAAGTGACCCCCAAACATGGAAAGTCAGACACCAAAGGGGAGTTGACCTTCCCGCTGACATGCTCACCAAACCAATCACGTTGTTGAGGGATTGGGTTAAGTTCTGGCATTTCCTTGGGTTTCATGTTGATGCGTCAATCCCCAAATATGACCCCGAAAACACGCCTCAAAAAACCTCCAAAGGGTCTTCCAAAACAACCGCCACTTCAGGACCTGATGAAACTAAGGGATCTGATGATGTGGTGACCAAGGTGAAGGTGATCGTAGCTATGGCTGCACTGGCTGTGGCTTCTACGGCAGCTGGGCGAGCTGACGTGCGGCTGGCCTGTGCTACTGCTGCTGCTGCCTGCGCTGGATGGCTGGCGTGCAACTGGCAGCCATCGCCTTCAAATGAAGGCCGATCCAATGGGATCTGTCTAGATGGGAGGGAGGTGGAAAAACCATCAAGAGCCATTGGCCTCAAAAGCGAAAAAGATGCCAGGGGAGATGAACCGGCCAAAGAAAAACCTCCAAGGGAAAATGAACCTGGAGGCATAAACCCTCAAATAAGAACCAAAAAATGTGTGAGATCTCCAAGGGAAGATGAACCTGGAGAAAACAGTTTTGGGAAGGTTTGGGATAGAACCCCTGAAAATGGTAATTGGGCTCACCGAACCTATGAAAGTGAAAGGGATTTTTGGGACAGTAACCCTGAAGAAGGTCCTGGTTTTGGGGATTTTGTGGCAGGAAACAGCTGTGGCATGGCGCACAACAGTTTTGAGTCCGTTGGTGGTGACTCTGAACATGTTGCTAAACTGTTGCAGCCACCGTTGGCTAATACCCACCACTGCCCTACGGGCTGCCCAAAAGTTCCGGCCGTGCGTTTAGCTGCCATGGCCCCAAAGATGTCAAAACCTGCGCCGCCGCTGCCGCCGCAGACGACAGGCGAAGCTGCTGCGGTGCCCGCTGCTGCTGCTGTACGCCGAAAGGCGCCGCCAATGATGCTGCAGTGTGCTGCCGCTTTGCAGGGTACCTCAACTGCTGCCAGCTCGGATGGTTCTCGAGCACGACAAGACCCTTACATAGGGGCTATGCCAAAGTTCCCTCCAGCTCGCCTGGCCGCAGAAAAGGCCATGAAAAAGGCAGGAGGCACTCAACTGGACCAAATGCCTCAACAAGGTCCATGGTTGGATGAGCGTTTTGGCGCTCCAAGCAGGAGTGGAAAAAAGGATGGATGGTCCGTAACCAAATGTGACCAAAGCATCTACCTGGTGCGAATCCATAGAGCTGCCCGAAAACAGAGGTTCCACCCCTTGCACCGAAGTGCGCCAGTTGATGCCAAATTCCTCACAGGTGAGCGCATCACAAAGGCGTTCTATGTGGATGGAAGAAATGGACCAGGCTTTCTGGTCGCCGACCGATGGAATGACCCTGTGGTTCGAGCTGAGTTTCAGTGGGTGGGGTTTACGTTCCTCAAGATGAAAATGGAAGCTATGGATGACCTCAACCTGAACATACAGCTGGAACCGGCAACAGTGACTGCTGGGCCCCCTTGGCCTCAACAGCAGTCCACCAATGACGATGACCTCGAGGTGCATGTGGGACGCCACCATGAAATGCATACTCCGAGGCGTCAAAGACCTCACCGTGAACCTGGCCTTTTGATCGGGAAGCTGTACCTAGATGGATGTCTTGCAGCTAGTGGCACAGGAACTATGTCCAGTGCTGAGTCCCGAGAACTCCAGGTGGAACCAATTGCGGGTCCAACAAGCCCGTACAACAAGTCTGCAGCTCCGATGTCTGTGGGCTACAATCGAGGTGGTGGCGTCATTCAACGTGGTGTCGCTGCTGTGGTGCCCTCCTCAAGCTCGAGCGCTACTCCTGCTGCTCCCTCAGTCCCAAGATCCTACCAACCGCTAGTCGAAGAGTGGGCTCTGGTGACTGATGAGGAGTCCGATGATGTCAATGTGAATGAGGAGGAGCCCTAAAACAATGAAGACTGGAAGAAGCGCTGCTGAGAGCCGGGCTACGAAAGCCATTTTGGCTGAACTTTTGATGTTCCGCAGCAAGCTGCGGGGGGGAGTGCGATTCATGAAGCATTCCACCAGCTGCTGTGGATTTTAAAACTTAGAAGTTGACATGTGGTGGCATGCACCAAACATAGCATGGCCACTGCGCAAGGATGACATGTGACTGCCATTGCAAAATGGCTCAAGCCAACGAAAGTTGGCACAAAGGCGAGACTGAAAAAGTCTTGCCTAGCAGCTGCTGCTTCAGTTGTTGATCCACGGAAAGAAAAAGAGACGCCTCAAAATAGACCAACGATTGGAAAGGAATCGCATCCTGGAAATCGATGGAAAAGAATGCACCATGTTCATATAAAAATGGAAAAAATACCAAGCAGTACAACACTGGAACAGGTTGACTCGGTTTTTCGTAAAAATAAAGTCACAAAGTTTCCAAGATGAAAATCCAAGCAGCACTGTTCAGGAACAGAGCTCCACCTACCAGGGTACAATGATCGTAGCTTCATTGGCTTCATGTTTCGCAAAAGAATACAACGAGTGCAGTTCAATTAACATCAACTAAAATTGATGTTCAATTATATATATATGATATATATATATGATATATATATGATATATATATATATATGTAACACTAGCTAGCTATGATTATATTGATTATATAGATTTATATAGGCTATTTCAATCCATCCAGGTCATAATAACATTCTGAGACGACCCAAAGAACAAATGCCCTAGAAATGGAAGCCCTCACATTCATCCCATATTGTTCAATCTTTACACAGCGTTTCTCAAGAAGAATGCAGACTTTACACAAGCTGAGGAACGCAGCCACATAGCGTTGAGCTCCCCACAGTTTCTTACATTATGTTCCGTCTCATGTGTGCTTGAGCCAAATTGCAAAAAGATTCTCAGTCCTGCAGGCTCTTCTCAAGCAAACACAAGAAATTGGATACCGAGATGGGTTCACGACATTTAAAGTACAACGATGCATGTGGTAGGTCATACCACATTGCTTTTAGTCAAAAGCCAGCAAAGAAACAGGGAGTGTCTTTTATGCGCGTGTGTATCTGCAATCGTGGCTTGTGAGACTGGTGAATCATCTACCTGTGGATGCTAAACATAAGTGTCATAAGTGAGTCAAATTTCGTATGAAAATCCGAAGCACCAAAATCTGATGGTCGTTTGATGGTCGTTTGATGGTCGTTTGATGGACGTTTTTTCTTTAAAAAAAGCTGTGATCCCCGATGTCGGTCATGGCCAAGTCCTCAGCCTGAGAGTATCTTCCTTGACCGGCATCCAATGGCGCATATTCCTGGCGGTCACGTCACGTGATACCGACACGGCCTTGGAAAGTTCCCATGTGGATGAACATGAACGTTCCACGAAGCCGAAATCAACTTTGAATCTGCTGGACTTTGTCTCCTGCGATACTGTACAACGCAGATTTGCCAGATTTGCCAACACTTTCAGGAGATGGAAGGGGTCAAGTGACCATCCATGTCTTTCATGCGTGCTAGCAGTCTGGCAAAATCAGACAAACTTAATGATGGATTGTTTTCGAAATTATTGAAACGAAATAACAATTACAATGGCCAAAACAATGCCAGGTCCGATAGTTCGTGGACCATGTCTTCAGGGTCTGCATCTTCAAATGAGCTTGCCCATTTTGCAATGCCCTGTTCGATGAGCAAGAACCTTTCTGGCCACAAGCCCAAAGAAATTGTCACGGAATCATCCATGGCATCCACAAGAACCATATCAACCACATCTTTTAAACTTTGCCACTTCTGCAGGAAAGCTTGTGCTGCAGAAACGCGTTCTTCCAAACATCTATGATTTCTTGGAGCATTGGTGCTCAAGGGCCAGGAATCGGCCGCATGTGCTTCACACAGATACATAAATATCACTGAACAGCGCCCTTGAAACTTCTCGCGCAGGATTTTTTGCAGTGTTGCATCAGCCAGTTTTGCCAGAAATGGAGGTCAGGATGATGTTGATGCCACCACCAAGGCTCGTGGCATACTGAGGATGTCGCCCAACTCAACTGGTCGTGTGCCAAGTGGGTCAATGCGATGAACCGTTCCATGCAGTTTCTTTCCTCCTAAGTCTGCACGAGGACGAAAGAGTCTGTCATTGGCTCGCAGAAAGAAAATATCGGCCCGCTGCTCGAGATCAAGGTTGGAGGCGGCATCGCGATATGAAACCACATCATCCAAGGTCAAGCCATGCATTTTCAATGCCCTGGCCTCTACATCTTCATCCAACTCCCCAGGTGGCATAGAACACGAGTCATAAAAGGTTTGTGTTTTGGCTATGTAATCTTCACTAAGGCGCAGGAGTGCTTCTGTTCTAAGAATTGGTAAACACCATGGCTCTCTGTCAGACTTTTTCGGAAGCAAATCGGGATGATCACAGAGCAATTTCAGCGATGTCGATATCTCTCTTCCTGTGCCCATTGGAAATGTCTTCGGTGCTTCCGGTAATGGTTGGAGTTTCTCATCTAAAGCATGATCCTTGGCTTTTGATGTAGCCCTCTCCACTGGAAGTGCAGAGCTGACGTCACCTGGGGAATAATGGCCTCGCACAGCCTTTGAAAAGATTCTGGGCATCATCATGGAAACAGAAGCATCAGAAGCTATTTGATCCAAAAAGGTCAGGTGAAGCGCATGAAGTCAAGACAGGCATCACCCCACTCGCAGGCGAAGAAGATTGGTAGTGACAAGGAAGTAAGTCTTCTGTTGTGTGCCTGACTTCTGGCCACTGTTTGTTGGCATTTGTGAATGGAACAAGCAGCAATCTTGCTAGAGAGCATATTCAAATGAAAATTCGTGGACAAGTTCTTTGTCAACCCCCCTGGCCCTCAATACTCCCTATCTTTCCACTATGATCCTTCCCCATGTTGTGGCAGGGCAGCAGGTCTGAACTTCACAGCAGAATCGTTTCTCAATGTTTCTCAACAAAAAAAGAATAAAACAAACACGTCACCGGAGTCGACCACCAGCATCACTAGCATAGCTTTCATTCTGTGCCTCTTTGCACTCCTTTAATGGACCTTCTCTTTTTTCTTTCAACGCCTTCCAGTCCACAAGGATCGCAAGTGCGCGGGCATGTTATCTTCTTAAAATGTCTCTACTCAACAGAAAGTGCCGAGAGCTGTCAGTTTCCGCCTGCACTTCTTCTCGACTGCAGCTTTGTGCACTGATACTGTGGAGCTCCTGGCCAACTGGCAGAAAGTGTTGCAATTGGTCAATTCAATTGGGCCCTGAAAAATGGTTGTGGTTCCACTAAAATGACCAAATGTGTGGGTCCATTGGTACCTCAACTTTGAGCCGAGCCTGGCAACCAGGAAGGTACACCAGACGTATCAGCGGAGCAGCTTTCTCCTGACGGATGTCATACTCGGAGAGCTGACTGATGTCACGGTTGTCGAATATTATGGATGATGGCAGCACCTAAAGGTTGTGTACTGCGGTTGCAACAAAATGTGAACATGCAAATCATGCAGATGGGTTCCTTCTCCTTTTTTCTTTTCTTCTGCTTGTGAGAGTTCTGCTCAAACTGGAATACCTTTCGGATCGGACAAAATGATACAAGATGGACAATGTCATTCCTCATGCCGCTGCGACAATGTCATTCCTCATGCCGCTGCATCTGCAAACTGACCAGTCAGCCTGCATCACCTGCAGGGAGTCATGGAGCTCTATACGAAGAGGGCGCCATGCCTCGAGGCTCAGCGAAGCTCAGCGAAGCTCAGCGAAGCTTGGAAAGGTATGGAAAGGTTGGACAGCCCCAGCATTCCATATCGGGTCTTTCAAGACATTTCAAAAACATCAATGGAATCTAAACTAAGATCAGGACATTGACGAGGGCTTGTATACAACTCACAACATCAGCACGCGACCATTGAGCCTTGTGATCCCGACAGGTTCTGTCAGAGGCCGATTCTGCGAACATGTTTAGAACCGTTGGAACCTCGGAAAAGTATTCACAACATCTGCAGGACTCACCGTCACAGCAGGTAGTGGTTTCCGCTCGTGGAGTGCTGCCGCAACCTGCTTGTTGCTTGTTACAGCATCAGCAAGAATTGCGCGTGGCTTTACAATGAATTGCTGGGCAGTTTGCTTCAATGACTTGTACTCAAAGCTGTGACCTGCCTGCCCAAGGAATCCACTTGTTTCCTGCCCTCCATCCTTGCCCTTTTCGGACCTTACCATATTCCAACACAATGCACACGAAGAAAGGCGCCAAAAAGACACACCATGCTTTGCCACTGAGAGCCCATCGGCTGAGCCACATTCTCTTCGTCCTGGCAGGTTCCAATGAATTCAACTCTTAAGTGCTCTTAAGTGCTCTTAAGACTCTTAAGCACTCTCAGCACTCTTAAGTCAAAAATGTAGATCGGCTATGATCGGCTTTCCTTCACTCAACTTTCGGGCAAAGTTCAACTCTTTGGCCTGCTCTTCTGCGTGCTTGATGGTGATTGATGCCAAATCTCGCGCATTGAGCAAAGGTCCAGTGGCACGAGCCACTGCTCGAAAGACATCCTGCCCATGCCGGCGGTGATAGGCACTACCAGTCATGGGTTTACCATGGCTTCATCCAATTAGCTGACCAGTCAAATGGCAGGTCAGCTACACCCTGTAAGAACTCTTCAATAGGTTGACACATGAAAGAACCAAGATACACACTATAATGGATTATATGGGATATATAATGGATATATATGGATATATAATGGGATATATAGTGGATATGAGTTGAAATGCCATTGTAAGTGGCTGCCCAGCTACCCAGCTGTCCTCCATAAATTTATGGAGTTCCCCGTGCACAGCTTCTGCTTTTCGCAGCTCTGCAGCGCGACGAGGTACACCAGCCTCGGCACCGTCATGGGGTTTGTTGCACTGTGTGTTGCACTGCAACACACACATTATTTATATCCAAATGTCCTCTGTTTATATGTGTATTATATTGTTATTATTATTATTGTTATTATTATTATTGTTATTGTTACTATTATTATTGTTATTATTATTGTTATTATTATTAGTAGTATTAGTATTATTATTATTGTTATTATTATTATCATCATTATATATATATTATTATTGTATATATATATCATATATATATATATATGTATACATTCCAAATGATTTCACCAATTCACGAATAGCAACTCATCATAATTCCTAGCCGTCATAGCAATGCAGCGTTGGCTCTGACCCCCCTGCCTCCGTTCTGGAAAGGAATCGCAGTTCATCGGTGAGGATCTCGGCACTCAAACAGAGAGCGTTCGTGTCGATTTCCCTACTCAAACTGAGGTGATTGACAGATATTCACAGGAGCTATGTGTGGCTAGCACTGCTTTTCTCATAGACTTATGCTATGTGTGGCTATTATGGATAATCAAAATTGATTGTGTCACTATGTACACACTGTCTTTGCAGCTTGTGAGACTTACTCAGGTTGTTCTGCATGCTCCTTCACTTGCTGCCAAACCTCAGTCCAAAAGCGCAGAAAGGAACATCCCAAACTACAATGCCTCACAGGTGGTCCGGCCTTGCCATAGGCTTCCCAGTAGCCAACTTCATGATATGGCAAATCGAGCCTTGGAAAAATCTGCTCCGGGTGGTTTTCTACGCTGGTACATCTCATCCCCATAGGGAGGGCTGCTGATTTATGTAGATACATAATCATGTATGTATAAACAGTGTACACACATATAATGTATCTGTATATGTATAAATATATATATATACACACACATATGTTTATCCGCCGACCCCTGCCGACAGCAGGGGGAGCGCGTCAGAGGAGGAATTACCAGCAGCAAGGGCCAAGAAGTCATTACAAGCAGCAAGGGCAAGAAGCAAGAAAACATGAAAGAAGAAGCAAGAAGCAAGAAGCAATTACAGGCAACAAGCGGCAAGAAGCAAGAAACAAGAAGCCAGGAAGCAACAAGCGGCTGGAAGACAGGTCAGAGAAGTCATTACAAACGGCAAGGGCAAGAAGCAAAAAAACCAGAAAGAAGAAGCAAGAAGCAAGAAGCAATTACAGGCAACAAGCGGCAAGAAGCAAGAAACAAGAAGCCAGGAAGCAACAAGCGGCTGGAAGACAGGTCAGAGAAGCAAGAAACAAGAAGCCAGGAAGCAACAAGCGGCTGGAAGACAGGTCAGAGAGCTAGTTTTCTTGTCGATTCAGAAAGCAACGGTAGGCAGGCGGCTGGAAGACAGGTCAGAGAGCTAGTTTTCTTGTCGATTCAGAAAGCAACGTTAGGCAGGCGGCTGGAAGACAGCTCAGAGAGCTAGTTTTCTTGTAGGTTGAGAAAGCAACGTTAGGCAGTGGGAGCCGTTGCCCGGAGGCTCGGTCCGTCCTTCAGGGCCCTGCTGTTTTGCTGTGGCGAGGGCGCCGTTTGTGAACCTTGACGGCTGGAAGAGAGCTAGTTTTCTTGTAGGTTCAGAAAGCAACGTTAGGCAGTGGGAGCCGTTGCCCGGAGGCTCGGTCCGTCCTTCAGGGCCCTGCTGTTTGGGCGTGGCGGAGGCGCCGTTTGTGAGCCCTGACGGCTGGAAGAGAGCTAGTTTGGGAGCCGTTGCCCGGAGGCTCGGTCCGTCCTTCAGGGCCCTGCTGTTTTGCTGTGGCGAGGGCGCCGTTTGTGAGCCTTGACGGCTGGAAGAGAGCTAGTTTTCTTATAGGTTCAGAATGCAACGTTAGGCAGTGGGAGCCCGGAGGCTCGGTCCGTCCTTCAGGGCCCTGCTGTTTGGGCGTGGCGGAGGCGCCGTTTGTGAGCCTTGACGGCTGGAAGAGAGCTAGTTTGGGAGCCGTTGCCCGGAGGCTCGGTCCGTCCTTCAGGGCGCTGCTGTTTTGCTGTGGCGAGGAGGCCGTTTGTGAGCCTTGACGGCTGGAAGAGAGCTAGTTTTCTTGTCGGTTCAGAAAGCAACGTTAGGCACTGGGAGCCGTTGCCCGGAGGCTCGGTCCGTCCTTCAGGGCCCTGCTGTTTGGGCGTGGCGGAGGCGCCGTTTGTGAGCCTTGACGGCTGGAAGAGAGCTAGTTTGGGAGCCGTTGCCCGGAGGCTCGTCCGTCCTTCAGGGCCCTGCTGTTTTGCTGTGGCGAGGGCGCCGTTTGTGAGCCTTGACGGCTGGAAGAGAGCTAGTTTTCTTGTAGGTTCAGAAAGCAACGTTAGGCACTGGGAGCCGTTGCCCGGAGGCTCGGTCCGTCCTTCAGGGCCCTGCTGTTTGGGCGTGGCGGAGGCGCCGTTTGTGAGCCTTGACGGCTGGAAGAGAGCTAGTTTGGGAGCCGTTGCCCGGAGGCTCGGTCCGTCCTTCAGGGCCCTGCTGTTTTGCTGTGGCGAGGGCGCCGTTTGTGAGCCTTGACGGCTGGAAGAGAGCTAGTTTTCTTGTAGGTTCAGAAAGCAACGTTAGGCAGTGGGAGCCGTTGCCCGGAGGCTCGGTCCGTCCTTCAGGGCCCTGCTGTTTGGGCGTGGCGGAGGCGCCGTTTGTGAGCCTTGACGGCTGGAAGAGAGCTAGTTTGGGAGCCGTTGCCCGGAGCAAGAAGGCAATTACAGGCAACAAGCGGCAAAAGAAGAAAAAGAAGCAAGAAACAACAAGCCAGGAAGCAACAAGCGGCTGGAAGACAGGTCAGAGAAGCAAGAAACAAGAAACCAGGAAGCAACAAGCGGCTGGAAGACAGGTCAGAGAGCTAGTTTTCTTGTCGATTCAGAAAGCAACGTTAGGCAGGCGGCTGGAAGACAGATCAGAGAAGCAAGAAGCAAGAAGCCAGGAAGCAACAAGCGGCTGGAAGACAGGTCAGAGAGCTAGTTTTCTTGTCGATTCAGAAAGCAACGTTAGGCAGGCGGCTGGAAGACAGCTCAGAGAGCTAGTTTTCTTGTAGGTTCAGAAAGCAACGTTAGGCACTGGGAGCCGTTGCCCGGAGGCTCGGTCCGTCCTTCAGGGCCCTGCTGTTTTGCTGTGGCGGAGGGGAGGACGCCGTTTGTGAAGCATTGCGGCTGGAAGAGAAAGAGAGCTAGTTTTCTTGTAGGTTCAGAAAGCAACGTTAGGCAGTGGGAGCGGTTGCCCGGAGGCTTGGTCCGTCCTTCAGGGCCCTGCTGTTTGGGCGTGGCGGAGGCGCCGTTTGTGAGCCTTGACGGCTGGAAGAGAGCTAGTTTGGGAGCCGTTGCCCGGAGCCTCGGTCCGTCCTTCAGGGCGCTGCTGTTTTGCCGTGGCGAGGGCGCCGTTTGTGAGCCTTGACGGCTGGAAGAGAGCTAGTTTTCTTGTAGGTTCAGAAAGCAACGTTAGGCACTGGGAGCCGTTGCCCGGAGGCTCGGTCAGTCCTTCAGGGCCCTGCTGTTTTGCTGTGGCGGAGGCGCCGTTTGTGAGCCTTGACGGCTGGAAGAGAGCTAGTTTGGGAGCCGTTGCCCGGAGGCTCGGTCCGTCCTTCAGGGCGCTGCTGTTTTGCTGTGGCCAGGGCGCCGTTTGTGAGCGTTGACGGCTGAAAGAGAGCTAGTTTTCTTGTCGGTTCAGAAAGCAACGTTAGGCGCTGGGAGCCGTTGCCCGGAGGCTCGGTCCGTCCTTCAGGGCCCTGCTGTTTGGGCGTGGCGGAGGCGCCGTTTGTGAGCCTTGACGGCTGGAAGAGAGCTAGTTTGGGAGCCGTTGCCAGGAGGCTCGGTCCGTC